>VXBR01002371.1:138966-269770 GCA_013400215.1 Cisticola juncidis
TTTTTTTTTTTTTTTTTTTTTTTTTAATAGTTCTTCTTAAGTATCTTATTTTGGAGACACTGACCCAGCCTTGGCCAGCAGTGAGCCTCTCTGAGCTGACTGGCTCTGAAGGACACGAAGGAACCTTCCAGATGCTTCTCACAGAGGCCGCACCTGTACTCCTACCCTGCTGCCGGAGCTTGTCTGTGCAAGCCCAGGACAGTTAACGACCTCGATTTACACGAGTTACGGGTTAACACAGTTTGGTTTTTAGTTAAAGAACGACACGGGATATTGCCCTGTCAGGACCTTAGATTAGTTTAGAAAAGACAGGGACCAATCAAAGGCCAGTTCTTGGCTACTGGCACGTGGTTTGAGCACTGATAAAACAGAATGCGACTTTTGGTAATACCCATATAAAACTGAAGTTTAGTTCGAGTTCCCTCTCCTCCCTCCCAATGAGCCACCAGGTAACGTCGGGCCTCAGGCCCCGCTGCCTTCAGGGCGGGGCGGGGCTGAGCCCCCTTTCCCCGGCTGAGCGGGGAAGACGGGAGGCTGCAGCCCGGGGCCGGCCGTGGCTGTGCCCCAGCACAGCGATCAGCGGGGGAGCGCAAGAAAAGCCCCGGCAGCTGCCCGTGCTCCCTGCTTGGGCTGGCGCGGGGGAAATGTTCACCGCCAGCCCATCCCCATGCTCCTTCCTCGGGCCCCAGGGAGCAGCTCTGAGCGGCCCACGCCATGAGATCGAGGGGTGGAAAATAAGGCATCGGTATGGCTTTGAGATCTCTGCCCCGCAGAGACCACATGAGCACCGCAGACCTGGACAGGCTTTAACTCTGTCCTGCCAGCAGATGGAACTCCCAGAGCACTGCCCCTTCCCAAAGGGAGAACAGACTAAGCGATTGCGCTATAAAGGGACCTAGCATGAAGCTGGAGTCGGTGAAGAATGAAAAGACTATTTGGGACAGAGGAGAAGGAGTGGCCTAATTTGGCTGGAAGTTTCTAGTAAACTAGATAATGAACTATTTTTGTTGTAACATATGAATGCTGTTGGGGGGGATGTAAAGCTCTAGTTAAACGCGATATGAAGCTCTTTGCTCCTAAGGGAGAGGGGATTTTTAGTTTTTGAGATGAAGATGATTTTGGAGATAAAAGAAGGAAATCTTTGTTTTATACTAGAAGAGGCATCCTTAAACAGTACCCCTAATAAGCAGATATAGATACTGTGTTGAGAACTGCTATTGGGAGAGACCTCATGAAGGCAGTTTCCTTGGCGGCTGCCTTTGTGAGAGGTGGGACCCACAAGAAAACTGCTTTGTGTTGTCAGTAGAGAATTTCCACAGAAGTTTCTAAGAGATACTCCTTTCCTAAAAGAACTGATGAAAGATTATTTTTAAATAGTGAAACTGACTGAAATATACAAGTTTTGTCTCTTTATGTTGTGTGTGAGAAAGAGAAACATTGTTGGGAGAAGGGGAGTGTTTTTAAAGTTTTCATTTTAAATTTTTCCCTATTTATTATTTTTTCTCTGTCTTTTAGTGTGTGTTAATAAATCTATCTTTAAGTTGAGCCTGTTTTGCCTTCTTTTATTAATCCTATTTCACAACAGAAAAATATTTAAACCACTACATTAAATTTAGCAAGCAGAATTTGGCAAATGTAAAACCACTACAACATGCTAGTGAGGAAATTCTGCAGAACATATACAGTGTCTTGTCAAATCTGCAGTCTGTCATTTTATATCATTCTGTTCACAGAAAGTCTCTCCAGAAAGTCTCTCCCTCCAATACTTATACAGGTGTGACTCCTGTGTGATAATTTGAAGTTCATTAATCTTATGTGACAGAGGTGAAGGAACATGGGAAACGAGATACTTTGCAAGTATGTTTGTTGTGACTTGAAACCAGAACTGGAAAACTGACCCATTTAGTTGTTTTCACTTACCAATAAATACCCTTTTATTCTCTAACACTGCAATATATCAGTATCTTTGATTCTCACCGATACTTACTAAATGACTGAAATCAAATTTAACAGTGGCAGTTCCCGGCATTAGCAGACAGGTGCTGCTACGTTCCTGCTGCTTAGCAATCAGCTACATGCTACAATGTTAAATTCGGATCTCTTGGAACACAGGGTTTAAATCTGGTATTATTTGCGTTTCTTTTTCCACTTCACTGTCTTATTTTGACCATTCCCAGCAACTTTTATGCAGATTTTCTGCTATGATTTTCTTTTTGACATGTCGTTTCTTCTTAAGCTGGTCCAGAAAGCTGCTCAGTGAAATCTCCCTTTAACAATCGTATTTTGATTGCTGACAGGCAAAACAACTAAACTAAATAAACAACCTATTTATTTTAGTATTCTACTGTTCTGTTCATGAATAAAAGGGGAAAGGAAAAGTTTTAGAAGACTGCTGTGGGTGAATGAGCTCCAGTGATAGGAAAATACATGACAGTGAATGTAGGAACAAGCTAGGTGGTGTTGAATGATTATGGAGTGAATGAAACACAGTAAGTAAGGAGTTATAACTCAAAAGACTATGAACAACAAAAACATTGCATTAGTCATCAAATTGGTGTTTTTATGTGTGTTTGTATTCTTTCCATCTTTTACATATTTTAATTTAATTTCTTTGAAGCAGGAGCTCTTGAATTTTGATACCTGAGAATACAGCCCATGATTCGAGACCTGGTCATCCTAAGTCCCTTAACTTTAAAAGACATGAGAATTCCATCCAAAAGGTCATCACTACCATATGTGAAACTGAAAATATAGTGGACTCCATATAGCTCAGGCAGTCTTACCCTGACTACTGTGCTTAACTAGTGGCTACTTTTAATTACTGTCTTGTCCAAAGGAAGGGAACTTCTGGCTGCGGTTTTAACTCTAGAAGCTTTGGTTTTAAGGTGATTTTAAAGATTGATAAGACCTGTGCAAAAGAATTCAGAGAGGGAGCTGTGACTGACAGATCCCATTCAATCCTGAAAAATTCAGTTCCTGCTAATTCCTCACCTCTACTTCGAATCAGTGTATCAGCAGCTGAACTCTCTAACACCATGGACATTTGCTTTACTTCTCTGTTTATTACAGCACTTGTAGATTCTTTCTGTTAAACATTTGCAAAGTTTTACTTTGATCTGTTCTATCCTAGAGACTTCTGAAGTAATTTGAGAAACCATCCATCTCTCAAAGAAAGCATTTCAGGAACAACACTTTGAGATTCACTCAGAAGTTAATAAAACTGCTGTATGTCTATATTTGCATTTATAATGCACTAGGTCTGTGTACCAATAATAGGTAACAGCATGTAAAACTGATTATATATATGATAAATACCAGCTGGAGAAAATGTTCATATATGTATGCTAACGTTATACTCTAAAATTGCCATTTCCATCAGTTATGTCAAATCCAGTAACTGCTTTTTTTTCCTTTAACAGGAAAGGTTACTTGGGATGCCAGGGACAAAAATGGTGCAAATGCTCTTCAATGCATAGAGAGACAGATTTTGCTTCATTTCTGGTATGTACTTTGACTCGTGGAAGATACTTGCTGAAGCCAAAAGTACGTATCTCAGGGATGGCTCCTACCTCTTGCTGAGATATTGGATAATGCCTTCAGAACACACGCTGGCATTATCATCATCTTCACTGCATTTAACCACAAATTCACCAGGACACCTCCATCCATGAGGAGAATTTGATAAAAGAGCTTTTATTCTCTCTGTCTCCTGAAACAGAGCAAATTAACTCAATGTAGTTTCGCCTACTCTGCACTTTCTTTTATTGTCTCATCCAATGTCTCCTCCCAGGTGAATATGACTGCAGCTTGCCATCCCCCATCTGAATCCCTACATTGCTAATGTGAAGTCAGATAGTCTAAGCCTTAAAATTTGGGATATTCCCCACCCCTACCCTAGATGTCTTAAACCTGGAGACACTGGTCATGTGTAGATCCTGTTAGGTTTTATATCTAAAAAGCCCTAAGTTTGTACAAATGCAAAGAAAAGCAGGTGTGAGCTATGATGTACTTGTGAATGATCACCTGGGCATAAGTGGACAGTGCTGGTCATATGGTACTGCTGTGCCTAGTGTAAGCTCTGCATAATTTCACTACATGCTATGTGCTTCATTTTAACCCAAATATTTCTCACTGAATATTTTTTTTCATTAAATATCAAATCAAAACTTTAACACCAGTAAGAGTAAAAAGAACCATTCCCAGTTTCCAACCAATCTGGAATTTAGAGATTTTTTTTTAATCAGAAAACTGTGAAAAGCCAGACATGAAAATGAGCATCTTCCTCACCAGACTAACAAATGTGTGAAATTTCATAGAAATCCATTCTCACAGTTTCATTATGCAGAGGATTAATGTTTAATGCTGGCAGGCTGCAGGTCCACACTAATAAGAAAAGCTACAAAAGGCTATTGTACAGGGGATGAAAATTTCATCAAACATTCCAAGAACATCTTAAAGGTTTACAGAGTAAAAAGTTAGCTAGAAGAGGTTCTATTTGTGTTCAAGCAATTTCCTTGATGTAAAATGAGATTTTAATCATAGTATAGTTTCACGGTGTCCATATTGTTACTTTTTTCATCTTTCATCTTCATTTTCTTCTTTGACCTTGATCACACAGCTGTAAGAATTTGAATTTTCTTTGGCCTGTTTTGTTTCTGCATAATACAAAGCAGTTTGTTTTTGTTTTCTTCCTTATTAAATAGAAATTAATATCCAGGTTGTCCTTAACAATACTGTGATATTGATTGAAACAGTAGACAGTCAAGCAAATATTGCTGATGACTGTAACTTCAAAAAAAAAAATCAAATTTCTATTGGAACTCAGTTGCAGACATCTACAAACACTCTTCTCCAGAAGTTTGCCACAATATGAGCAACCCCCCCACCTCCAAATCTAGAACAGAGTTTGAAACAGATTGGAAGAAGATTCATTTAGAAGCTTGAACAAAATTTCCATAAAACTGTTGTCAGTAACTTTTTTTTTGCCAAACTGATTTTCTCATTCTTAATTTACATGACAATGCTAGAAAGAGTTGGGATGAGAAATCTTCTCTATAGGGGATTTTCTGTTGAGTTCAATATGACCTGAATTTCACTTAAGATGTACAGCTTCCTACTCAATGCTAACAAAATATCATGTTCTTAGTCTATAATAATTTGAAAAATAGTGTGGATATAAATATAGAAGGAAGAAATGTAATTTTGTGCACACAAGAAAAAAATATTGTAAAAGCAACTAATTTGAACAACAACAAAAAAGTTCCTTCTAGAATCATTAGTGAGAAGTTTTGTCAAAAGTCTATTAATTATCAAGTTCTGATGAAATAATGAGTAGGTTTTTACAGTCCTTTTGTGAAGTTATGAATGCTCCTCCATTTAATTTTCAGGATATCAGTAAAGAAAAGACTAGTTGAGAGTTCTACCCATGTAAGTCTACAGAAATAGCATTGGAAGGACAATCTCAGAAAAAATATTTTAGACTCGATGGTTACCCACTCAGTGCTGCCATCTTTCAGTATGAGTTTCTGGACTCTAGGATGGATTTGTTCTAGGACTCTAGGATGCATATGTGTTTTCTGTTCCACAGTCACTCATGGCCACACTGTTTTTTGAGAACTGATTTTATTCTCCTTTTGCAAAGTTTAGTAAATTCCATCTGAAACTGAATCCCTGGGACCCAATGGTCAGTTGTCTGGATTGAGGAGGGCTTTGCAATGCCTTCTTTGCTGGATCAACTGAGACTCCTTGAACTGTTCTGATGAATTCTTACTGTTCATGTGGTCAGTGATTCTGCGTGAGAAGTCCCACATAAGCACAATCCATCCATTGCTATTGATTATCTTAAGCAATCTAGAGAAATATGCACAAATACACAGGAGAAGAGGTCATTCTACATGGCTATTTCTGTACCTGCAGAACATATTTTTGAAATTCACTAGGACCTAATTTTGGTGCAGTTTGGTCAGATATGCAGCCAGAGCTGTCTGGATGGCTGGAGTCTCCACCCAGGATAATAATCAACACATGTAGGTCTGTAAGTAGTGAGCATCAGCTGACCTGTACAGAGTTTATAGGGGAGTCTTCCAGATTCCAAAATTTTCCTGAAGAATCCTCTAGTGTCTAGTCAAACATTTTCACAGAATCACAGGATAGGCTGAGTTGGAAGGCACCCACAAGAGTCAGTGGGTCCAGCTCCTGGCCCTGCACAACACCATCCCCAGCAGTCATACTGTGTGCCTAAGAGCATTGTCGGAATGCTTCTTGAACTTGTCACAAAGGCAGCTGGAAGTGGAGTCCATCACCATCCCTTACGTCTGTCTGCACTCACACCTGTGCAGTAACTGAGTGAAGCTCTCCTGGATGACCTGGGGTCTTGATGGCAGCATACAAGCACAACCCTGACATCCCGTTAGGGTTAAGGGTTAAGTCACAGGGCTGTGGCTTAAATTTCCTCTTCACATAACCACCATAACTCAAATTCCTTACATTATTTTCCTTCAATATTTACCTGAGAAAAAGATTTATCAACTTTAATAAACCAAATTTCTTTTATTAAAGCTTTGTGAGTGCTACCTATGTACAACAAACTGTTCCTGAAATCTTCATATGTTTGTGCATAGAAGACAGCAAGAATGTGTGAAATGTCAAGAACTCTCTGAGATATGAGAGCACATTATACTCTGAACTCCATCTGTCACTATTTTCAGCTAATCTAGTCCCACAAAAACATTTTAATTTCATGTATGAATATCATGCATTGTTCATCATGTTTATTTTTAATGTGTAGTCAAAGTATGCTTATAAGAAGGAACAGGAAAAAAAATGAGAAGCAAAAAACACATCTCAGAAAAACAGAAATAAGAGAAACATTGGGAACAAGTAGCAGCTTGAATCACAACTGGGAGAAGATGTTTTTGAACTCTGAAAGGTTTTGCATAGAAAGGAAAGCAACACTCTTCCTTGCTGGATTCCTTGATATTCAGAGATTTTTAATTTTTTACCCCCATCAATTAATAACTTTAATTAATACAAGCAGATTTTTTCCCCTATATCTTGGGCTTTATCTTGATATTAGATATGGCACAAAAACTTGAACAGAACTAAATATGACCACAGGTGATGAAACACTATGGTGAGTATTACTGTTACTTTGGAAACAGCTGGAGTTACAAATTAGTTTTAAGAAGTTAATTTATCCTTTCAGTCTCAATAAAAGAACAACATCTAATTCTGTAACCATTTTATTCTGACAAGATAACAAAGATGATCACTAACCAGCATTGCATTTTATGAATGATGGAAAAAATATATGCTTCTGTAACTGTGATTATCTTTTGTAAAAATCCAATGCTGAAAGCTAATAAGGAATTCCTCAAATTTTTCCGCTTTGTTGCTTTTTGAAAACAATACTGTAAGTGCTTTCCTTTGACAGCCCTCCACATCCTACCTCCCCAGCCCCCCAGTTTTATAGCTAGTTTATCTGGTACACTAGTTCAAAATCACCAGGTTATAACTGAAAATTTTTCTTGAAGAAGTATTTGGTTGTTTGGTGGGCTTTTTTTAATGTTTTGATTTGTTTTACTTTAGTTTTTAGATTTTTTCTTTAATTTACAAAATATCTAGCTAGAAAAATTTGAAACCATTGCTGATGCTTTAGTTGTATTCATACTACTCTCTGAGTTTCTAACAGCAGTTACAGTACTTTGTTGGTGTCATATGTGCATTGAAATCTCCACTAAAATATATTCTGTCATGCACCACACCAAATATCAATGTGATTAAGGCAGGGTGCTAACTTTATTTTCCCTTCCTGAGATGCCTTGGTGTGTGTGCTCAGTATTTTTTGTGTATTTCCTTGCATTTCTTCCCTTCCTCAAAATGCATAGCTTCTGTTCATTTGCAACAGCTATGTGCTCAATAGCTCTTAAAGGCAGAGAACTGACAGAAAAAAAAAATTGTGCCTTTTTTTTTAGTATAAAACCAGATCATATTTTTAGAAATTTGAATTGAGCTTGATGATAATTTTAGTATGTAAGAGCCTAGAAAAATCTTAGTTTTCTGAAAATGAATGGTTCAATTGGACCTAAATGTTCAGCTTAGAGGCATTAGCACGGGTGCTGGCATTCATGTATATGGATCTCTCTCACTTCCCCACCTGAAAAGGAACTTAAACCTATAGTATTGTCTTCACAATAGTTCTCCTCTTAGAGTTTTTGGCACTATTAAGTATACACTAGGAGAAATATTTATAATATAGAATAAAGACTGACTATGCCTGAAAGTAGGGATAGGATAGCTGAAGATGGGAGGCATAACACTCAATTATAAAGCATTGCATGAAAAGAAAGTTGATACCCTTTCATTTGAAAACAAAAAGCTCTAGTGCTGAGTACAATATATTTTATGAATAAAATTTGTCACTACAGTTGCAATACAAAGAAATTAAATACTCTGTAGGTGAGAAGTGTTATCTGGCAAAGTCTGAACTGGAGAGGGAGGACACTCTCAGCTTGTTCAATACCTTAGAATAATTCACTAATGGATGCTCATTAGCTGAAGAAATCCCAGCCCAAATTTTCATTTCAAACCTAAATAGATCCTGTATACTTTTGTATTCAGTTCAGAAATAGGCAACAAAAATAGTTGGAAGGGTAAAATGAAATGGCAGAATTCTTCTCAGGAGGTGTTATCTCTCAGCTTTAAGTTTTAAGATTGTATTTGTTCTATGTGGGTGTTCTACTTGTTCAAATGTGTGTGCTTGTGTGACCTTTTTGTGTACCAGTCGTATTGATATTTCAGAATAATTTGTGAGAGTTAGTGCTGGAGTTTCAGGTGGTGTGTGCTGGTCCTACAAATTTCCACAGAAATGTGTATCATGCCAACATTACTGTAGCACAGTATCACCAACAAAGTTTTCCTGTGAAAGAAACAGGGGCTACCGCGCTCTAGTGTACCAGCGCATGTAGAATATGTGTGTCCATTTATTCCAGCTGAAGTGGATTTTTGTAACCGTGGACTTGGAGAATCATGTGTATTGTATTTTATTCGGAGAATATGTACAAGACAGAGAATGAAAGTTAATTCTAGAAATATAATCTGATTTTTTAGCCTGGAGGAAATATTCCTGACAGACAAAAATGTAACAAATTTTAAATAAAAATTATGTATTGAGTTTTACAAATTTAATGAAAAGGCTTTCATTTTTTACTTTCAATATGGGGGATCTCCATAGGGCTCAGCCATTCATTCATATCTCTGCAGTTGTCTATCTGACATACTACTTTTCAGCCTTTTGTTGGATCAGGGTATAATGTTCCCAGTCCTGTATAAGTATGGTTTTCAATTTTAAATTTTTATTTACATAATTTCCCATTAGTTCTTCTTTGTAAAGGGCTTTGATAATGCCTTACTGTTCAGCCAATTTAATTTTTTTTTCTTTTAATGTGATTTAGGTAATTTTCAGTTTATTATTATCTTAGTGCAAACATCAGAAAATTTTTAGGAAATCTTAAAAAAGGGTTTCTTTGCAATCTTATTAAGGATTCACTTTACTGGTCTTAGTAAGATTTCTGGTCTGGATGGAGACCTGTGTACCCACTGTAATTTTGAAATGAGAACATTAGTCCAATTTGTGAAAGAAAAAAAAAAAAGCTCAACCCCCATAGTCACAAGATTTCCTCTCCTTTTTTGTCAGCTATACTTTTTTAATTCTCATGTCTTCTCAGTGTAGAAATGTAAATTTTAGGCTAAGGCCAGTAGACATTCTGATGGCAAAGTCTGAAAGCTGACTTCTAGAATCCCTTAAGACTGGGATGAAAGTGGGACCTTTAAAATGCACCAAGTACTCACAATAGCTTTATTACCACATTGCTACTTCACTCTGTAGATTGTACAAAGGCCTGGAGACTAATCTCAGCAACAGCCACAATTTACTAGCTATAGTAGCCCTCAGATGAATAGTTTCTTGTAAAATCAGTGGCAGCTTTATCCTGCTGGAGCACAAATAAATCAGTTCTTATTATTCCACATTCATTTAATCCTGGGACATTAGTCAGCGAGACCTTTCTGCAGCCTAATAAACAGCAGCAGCAGCAGTTTTTCTTTATGAGAGTAGTTGTTCATCCTAAATTAGAGCCGACATTAGGAGAAGACAGAAACTTTTGCAGCATGATTTAAAGATATACAATATGAGACTATAACAGTGTGTGAAAACTGCACCCATGCGTATAAATATAGTAGGGTCATAATTTTGTTATATGTGGGTTACTTTAGAACATGTAGGTTATTTTATCTTGAAAACATGTATTTTGTTGTGGCAAGTAATATTCATATTGTCTGGTTGTTTCAGTGGATTTAGCAGTGGCTCCTAATAGTGTACCTTTTTTACCATGTGCGAGAGTAAAGACACTGATTCAAAGAAATTAAATAACAGTACATTATTATATCCCTCTCAAACCCCATAGCCAAAAAAACCCCTCTGCTTTCATATTTACAAAAATTATTTTGCTTTAGAATGTTCAGTGCTTTTTGTGAAATGGACAGTATCTGGATTTTTGAATGTACACTCTCCTAGTGATTGCAGTATGTGAAAAATAATGGATATCGTTCTTTCTAGAAGCTTTTTTTTTTTGAACTGTTTGGAGAATTTGTTTTTATGGATATCAGTGTTGGTTTATCTTATAATTTACAATATAAAAATTCACAATTCAGTTTTCAAGAAAGGAAGCCATTTTCCTGAAAAATTGTATAAGAGCTCCCAGCCTCTTCATAGTATCTGCAAAAACATTCTAGGGCTTTACCTCTTGCTAACTGCAGTTTCAGTTAAATTTCTTGGGATTAGGTATTTGCTTGAATGATAATTTCAAAGTGAAATTCCAGAGTTGTGGAGTGACTCAGGGTCACATGGTTTGGGATGAGTTCCTTTGAATTAATACAGTTGAAAAATGTTAGCATTTAATTCTTTTTTTCTGGTAAGTGCACTATGTCTATAGTATTGCAACAACATGCAAATGACTATTATTGTTATTTATTGGATCGGACTAATAGTCCATTACTAAGACTCTTCCAGTTGAAAAATGTTGTCTCTTGAAGTATCTATTTTATGTCAGTTTGGATCCTTAAGCAGGAAAAATAGATCATGGGTCTTTGCCAGTTGGAAGTGCTTTATATACATCCAAAGTTCCTCTGCTTTTAGTTGACAGTTTTCAGGTCCACTATTACATGAACTAGCTATTATATATACAAAAATAGATATGGAGACCCACAGGAGAATGGATGCATACACATTCTTCCACTGCTATCATCAGCTATAGTCAGAAATTTTACAATACTGCAAGTGTGTTGCTATTTCTTCAAGTTCTCCATGTAGTCTGGATATTTTCTTCTATTTTTTAAATGCATTTTGCTGTAGGTCTTAACTTGGTTTTATTCTGTTACATTATTGGTATAAAAACAGAGAGTGAACTACTACACTCCATAGTCAGTACTATCTCGTTGCCTTCGGATGTAGTCTGTCTATCTATCAATCTATCTATCTATCTATCTATCTATCTATCTATCTTATTTATAATGTACTTGTAGGTTCTTCTTTCTTTCTGTAATACTGAAAAATAACAAAAATTAAATTAAATCTAATATGAGCACTGCTTTTTGAGTTAATTTTCCAATTGTGACTGAGTCTTTCTAGGAATAATATATTTGATGCCAAATATCTGGATGAGAATTTTAATGAAAATTACAGCTTTCATGCTTGCCAACAGTGCCACAAAGACAGAGTACATGGAGCAAAACCATAATTTAGTACTTCCATTCATTTCTACCAAAGAGAAAGCATAACTAATGCCTCTATTCCTATACTGTTGACATACAATATGGGGCAGTGTTGATTTAAAATATCTGCTGTCCAAAATACTAGCTATAGCTACCTGGCTACTAGTCTCATGCAGTCAACATTTCCTTCCTTTTCATACACTGCTAACCTTGAAAAAGACCAGAAAAAGAGATGGTATTTTTACTTATGAATATTCTTGAATAATCTTGAATCAACAAAGAAGAAAGTGTGTCAGTCTTTTAGTGAAACTCTACTTTTTGTGCTTATATTCAAGATTTATTCTTGCTGCCTCAAAAATAATTTTTCCTCTTTTATGAGAGATTTCCCACATGCTACATGTAGAATATATTTGACTGGAAGCTCAAAAATCGTAGCAGGAGACTGAGGGTTCCTTCTCCAGACCAACACTGCTGGTTTTTTGCAAACATGCTGAGGGCAGAACTCCCCCAGCCTTTTTTGAAAACTGAGTGACCTTCCCGTACCACTCAGTCTACTACGGTCTACTCAGTCTGCTGCAGTCCAAGACAAATACTGTATCTGATGACACTGGGCTAATGTACTCCGGGTTTATTTGTGTAAACCAGTGCCCCTGAATTTAAAGGATCCAATTTGAAATGAATGTGGCTAGGCCCATGCACTCTTCTGTTCATAGCTCAAATATACCTCTTTAAATTGCAAGTCTAAATCCTTTTGAATGTCTCAAGGTGTATCATAACATGGGCTGTTTATTGACCAGTGAACTGCTTGCTGGAGTAGCTGATGTGCTGAAGAATAGCAGGTGCTTGATGTCCTGCTGCAGCAGGAAAGACCAAGTAACAGGTTAGCAACCTAATGCAGAAGTTGTTATCAAGTATTGCAGTGCATGTTTGAAACACATAGACTGAGGCATGTGTGGACTGGAAAACATGTTTTCCATGACTGGGAAACATCCTCACATTCTCTAGGGAGAAGTGTAGAGAAATGTCCTTGTACAGTTGAAAAAAAAAATGGTCCTGCATTTTGTGACTCCAGAGACTTTAAAGATCTGATGCCATTTACCTTACTGACCTGTAATATCTAGATCAGTACCTAACATTGACATTAACAGGCACTTTCTGAAGTGGCTAGCAGTGACCTGCTTTGGAAACAGAAAACTGAGGTAGACTGGTGGCCTTGCCACAGTGAAGAAACAGATTTCAGTCCACCAATGCCAAGAAGGAAAATTGGAAAATGCTTTTGAGGCTTCTTTTCCTACATTCTCCAGCTCATTTTAATTTTGTCTGTGGAAGAGAACAGTGTCTTATGACATCCAGGGTTACATTTCCAGCATGATATGAGGATTAGTTGCATTCTCCTCCCCATACAAGTAATGAGTTGTTCAGCTCAATGCCTGCATACTGTGCTGAACATTTACCCCCAGGGTCTCAAGTATCAGCAGGGAGGCAGGGCGAGAGCTCTGGAGACTTCTTCAGCTTGAGAGATCCCAGGACAGGATAATGGAAAATGGCAAATATTGCATCTGATAGAGAGTAAAACTCAGGACTGAAATAGCAGGGGGATTGCAGTTAAGGACTAAGTCACATTGGCAGAGTGGGTATGGAGTAGGCAGAACATAATGTGCACTGCTCCAGCCACTCTTAAGTTGTGAGCCTCCACTCTTGTCTATTGGTCAAGTGAAAAAACACCTGATGTCATGGTACAGCAAACAAATTAGGTGAGCCCAGTTTTCAACACTAATTTACATATGCATTGCTCACCAGGGAACCCTTGATGGGCAAAGCAAGGCTCTGATTTGCACACTCAGATTTTGCCTTCATATTCTGCATTGGCTCATCACATGCAAATATATGCATTCAGTTGTGTGCAGCAAGGTTTGGAAATCATTCCTCTGGTTTCAAAGAAAAAAAAGAGAGAATAATAATCACACCACCACTACCCTCCCCTGCTCCCCCTCACCCTCCAGCCTATTGTCAACAAATTTCAATTCATCACTGTTGATTTTGCTGAAACCTACTTTGGAATGTTACAGCTTGGATTGATGTTATCCAATGCCATTTTTATCAGGGTTTCACTGTGCAATACAGAGTATTCAGGGAAGTCACTGCAGGCTGCTGGTGCCCATGATTGCCTCTGACATGTACAGCTGAAAGGACTCTTATTCAAAGAATGATCTTCTTTTTTAGACTGTAGTGAGTTGGGACTGATTTTGATAGCCAGTTTCAGTCAAGAATCATAAAGTTATTGCACATTTAAGACCGTCAGTATGAGAATCATTCTCTGTCTCTCTCCCTCCCCCTCTCACTGTTCTTCCCCCTCCCTTTTTCTCTCTCATCATTTCACAGGACTGCAAGGTTACAGAAAGGTCTAATCAATTGTCAAACTCTCCTTTATCTCTGAGAAGGTGGTAAAAAAATCTAACTGCCCTGCTGTAGGGGGTTCTTCTGACTACACAGCACCCTTTTTCACATACAATGCTACCATGATTAATGTCCTCCCACCTCAGACCTTGTTAAAACCTGTTCTTTAAAGCAGGCTGGTGCACCACAGTGAGAGCAAGAGCAAGGTTGCATAAATCAACGTGTTCTCACAGCCCCCAGGATATCCATTATAGATGCCAGCTGGATGACTGGAAGATAGAGAAAAATGAATATTGTATCCTGTGGCCTTTTGCCTCTAATGACCACTTTTCAACATTTTTGAAGGCATGATTAAATTTTGATAACTGGGGAAGTCACTCTGAGCAGGCTGAAATAGAGATAAATTGACTGAGGGTCTGACATCCCAGTGGAGAGCAGGCAACTAATTAGTGTGTGAATCTCACTCTGAAAGAGATGTAAAAGAGAGGCTAGTTTAATCAGAGGAGCTGCTGAGGTACAGGAATAGTCAGGGATAATAGCGGCCTAGGTAGAAATCACAGGCTCAATGAGCAGCTTTTTCTGTCTGCTTGATTGGCAGCCACTGACCTAGTGTCCAAAACCTTTGAACTCTTAACAACAGTAACAGCCTTGTCAAGGCAACTTGCTTGCAGCTGTCTGTGACCAGTTGTTTCAGTGGTGGACTGGGACACCCTATTTGAAAGGGCACTTTGCTCCTCTGCTGCAGTGGAAGCTGGGCAGAACGCTCTCATTATTTTTGATGACTTTACTTTTGAACCCTTTATCTTCCCCCACCCTTGGCACCCACCCCGGTGCTCTCTTCCCCAGTGCACTGTGTACAGTGCATACATCCCTACTCCCTGGGGTCCTTGCTATATGGATGAAGTGTCAGATCAATTTAGTTGTTGATTGCAGAGAGGGAAATGGGGGTTGGGAGAAGGAAAGACCCCCACTGCCTAGTGTAACACTGTGATTTTATTGCAGGAACAGAGCTTCTTTGGTGCCTGAACTGGTATTGTTTTTGGACATACAAAATACTAGGGTACCTGAAATTACTTTTGCTGGGTTTAGAGGAATTAAAGAGAACATATTTAATCCATTTGGTGAGCTGCTCAGATATGACCTTCTTTAGCTGGAAATGAAGGATAGTGTGCCTGTGCAAGAGATGACTAATTAATTTTCTTTCCTGTAATGCTTCCTATTTACCCAGTATGCACATGGAGAATTTTGTTTGTGGTAGAAACAATGTTCTGAACCAAACTGGAGTTTAGGGGAATAAAAATAATACCCTAAAGCTGCATTAGCTGGTAGAAGTAGATTTATTTCCTTTTTTTTTTCTCTCTGTAGGGGAGGAGGGCAGCTGAAGAGAGAGTAAGATTACCGATAGAGCAGAAAGCTTGCTGTCGTATTCCATTTGGTAGTGTGAATTAGTGTTGCTCTGAATTATTTTTTTGCCTGGGGCAGCCTAGTTTCTCTTTTTAAACTGATCAGTCCCCCTGGGTCTTGTATTATACTGAGGACCAGGATACCTGATGTGACTGTGTTTTGATGTGACAGCATACCGTTTCTGCAAAGCCTTCAGCTAGGATTTTCAAAAACCACAATTTTTCACATGAAAATGAGGGCCAGTTGTAACTTGGTCTACATAATTAGGCATCTGCTGTATATTAATGCTTTATTAGTAGGTGGTTTATTCTAGTGGTAGCTTGGGGCATGGCTACATGAATAAAGTAAGCCCAGCTGCCAATTGATAATGTGCTGGCTAATACATGACCCTTGTATGTGTCCATGCTCTTACCTTCAGTACATGGCAGGAACTGTCTTTACACTCACATGTCTCTCCACTAAGCAACATACAGATTGCCAAGGCAGGACAGGTCCTGACCCTTCAAGGCTGTGCTATGTCCCTTGCCATTTCTTCCTGAATGAAGGAGGCTTCCTTTATCAAAGAAATTATGGAAACACTTTGAGCCCACTTACAGGCACTGGTGTAGATAACCAAAATAGATACTTTTCAATTTCTGTTACTCTCTTCTTTTATCATAGAGTTATACAATGTGAGACACATGAACACCCATTTTTCAAATAGTCTTAAAATCTAGAGTAACAACTTGGAGGTCCTATTAGAAATATGTGTTCATATTAACTTCCTTGACATATCACAGACTTTTTAGGGAAATTAGGAAAAACTTGATCTGTGTCTAATTCTGGATTTCTGGGAAAGCTCTATGGGAGCCAAGGCATGAAGCCTTTTTGACCAGTCATGCTAAAAGTGCTGAGAGTTCTGATTTCCTCTGTCACTACTATCACTACTCAAAACAAATAGGGAAAATAAGTGTTTTGTCTAAGGCCATGCACAAGGTTAGGTCCAAGGCAAATGGTTATGTTATGTCATCTTCCATTCCTAATCAGTTTAGGAATATTAAAAAGAAATAATGAAATCTTCAAGTTGCTAGCTAAACTGGGAGGAAAGGATCTGACAGTTGTTCTCGTTAGATATGAGGCTTGATCCAAAAGCTTGATGAGTCCTTTTTGATCTGCTGTAAAAGGAGTAAATTACACAGGTTTATGGGACCAAATGAGATGCGCCCCAGAATCCTGAGGGGACTTGCTGATGTAGCTTCCAAGCCACTCTCCAAGATATTTGAAAAGTCATGACATGAAAAGTGGTTGAAGTCCTAGGGGACTGGAAAACACTGTACCCATCTGTAAAAGAGGAGAAAGGAGGACCCTGGGAACTGTTGGGTTCACCGCTCTGCATCGGAAGGTCATGAAACATGATCCTAGAAACTATGTTAAGGAACATGGAGGACAGGGAGGTGATTCAGCACAGCCAGCACAGCTTCACCAAAGACAGGTTCTGCCTGACCAACCTAGTAGCCTTCTACAATGGAGTGACTTCACCAGTGGGCAAGGGAAGGTGTACAGATGTCATTTATCTGGACTTTTGTAAAGAAGGCCCCACTATAATATGTTAAAAATGTCAAATAAATTTGACATAGGCCCCACAATATACTTCTTACTAAATTGGAGGGAGATGGATTTGATGAATAAGAAAGTGGTTAAATTCTGGAGGGTAAAGGTCAGTGTCTCAGAGTCATGATGAACATCAGTGACAAATGGTGTCCCTCGGGGGTGCATGCTGGGACCAGTGTTATGTAATATCTTCATTAATGACATGGACAAAGGGATCAAGTGCAACCTTAGCAAATTTGCTGATGGCACCAAGCTGAATGATGTGGTTCACACACTAAAGGATGGAATGCCATCTAGAGAGACCTGAACAAGCTTGAGGGGAGGGCCCATGAAAATCTCGTAATGTTTAACAAGACCAAGTGCAAGGTGCTGCATCTTGTTGGAGCAATCCCTAGTACCAACACAGGCTGGGGGATGAACGGATTTTGCTGAGAAGGAATTGGAGGTGTTGGTGGATGAGAGGCTGGACATGACTCAGCCATGAGCACTCACAGCCCAGAAAGCCAAACGTGTCCTGGGCTGCATCCAGAGCAGCCTGGGCAGCAGGGGAGGGAGGGGATTCTGCCCCTCTGCTCTGCTCTGATGAGACCCCACCTGCAGTGCTGCACCCAGCTCTGGGGTCCCAGCACAGGAAGGACATGGAACTGATGGAGAGAGTCCAGAGGAGGGTGAGCGAAATGATCAGAGGGATGGAGCACCTCTCCTATGAAGAAAGGTTGAGAGAATTGAGGGTGTTCATCTTGAAGAAGCGAAGGCTTTGGGGTGACCTAATTGTGACCTCCCAATACCTGAAGGGAACTTTCAAGAAAGATGGAGAAAGACTGCTTACAAGAGCATGTTGTGACAGGACAAGGGCATATGGCTTCAAACTGACAGAGAGCAGGTTTAGATTAGGGAACAAATTTTTCCTGCGAGGGTGGTGAGGCACTGAAACGGGTTATTAGGGAAGTTGTGGATGCCTCATTCCTAGAAGTTTTCAAGGCCGGTTTGGATGGAACTCTGAACAACCTGGTCTAGTGAAAGATGTTCCTGTACATAGCAGGAGAGTTGGAACAAGCTGATCTTCAACCCTTTCAACCCAGGCCAGTCTGTGAGTCTATGATTCTATGACATACACTACTTTAGGATTGATAGCAGCAGCTACAGCAATGAAATTTTTAAAAAGTAATAAATAACCTTACCACAACCAGAACAACAATAATTTGTAATGGAAGTTCTTTTTGCATCAGTACATTGGCTTCTATGAAAAAGAAGAGACAGGCATGACATAAATATGGGAATCCTATACATATATTGCTCACAATCAAATCAAAAATTATAAGATAAGTAATGCAGCTGACAGTTGACTCTGGTTGTATGTCCTTGTGCATATTCCTTATTCAGGGTGAAAAGACTGAAACAGACGTACCTGAAGCAACAATGACTGCAGGGGGAAACAATGTTTTAGATGCAGAGCTAATTACAGCTGTTTTAATACCTGTGGAACATACTAAAAATAAGAGTTTTGGTTAATGACCTTTGTTGCATGATTTCTGACTTTGGTGTCTGACTTGTGGCAAAATGGTACCAAGGGTAAAAACAATAAACTGAGACACAATAATTTTGTGTAGGCCATGGAACAGTGATGACTTAATTGCTACATTAGTGAAAAGGCTGCATCCATTATGTTAAATTATCAAAAATAACACCCACTGTAATTTATCAAAATTTTAGCCATTACTCCATTAAAAAAAATGCATCAGCAATTTTAACATTACAATATTTGGGAAAATAAAAGTCAACAGAGGTAGCTTGCAGTACAATATAGTGGTGATAGAGATATGACCAGGTATTTGTCAGTCTTGCCAGTTGCTGGAAGACTGACAAGAAATATACCCTTTGTGTGCATTGAAAAGGAAGTGAAAATGGAGGAATTGCCATGGCTAGGGATGAGGCTTTGAGGACAGGAACTTCAGTCCTGACTCTCACATGCTCTTAATATGTGCTCTGATGCACAACATTTAGAACACAAAGGTTAAGGCCCTGTGAAGGCAGTGCTGGTTCCTCAAGCCAGGTAACTGCAAACTTAAGGTTTGCCAGGGTATGGGTGATCTTTACTTGTGTGTTTATGTCTTTTAGATCTCACCTAGCCAAACTCTGGAAGTACCAGCCTTTACTAATACAGTGGTTTTTCAGAAAGCCATTTATGGATATCTGGATATTTGAAATACTGAAAGTGATCTTTCTGCCTGGCATCCCAGACACACAGCTGAGTCTTGAGAGATGCTTCTCAGCAGAGCAGGAAAACCACAGATGAACCTGATTTTCACTCCTTTGAAACCTCTGCTCTGACTAACTGAAATAGATGGAATGAGAGCAGTTATACCTGCCAGTCTAATTAGTCCCATGACCAGCATAACCTGAGGAATTTACTTGGATGGCTGTTAGGAAAACAGGCACAGAAGGTAGGAAACTGAGGCATGCAGAATATTGCCAAAGATGGAAAGACTTAGGAAATAAAAGGCTGAAGTTGTTAAAGTCAGATATAGCTGTACAAAGAGCCTTAAACTTGGATTTCCCCATGTGTATATGTTATCATGCAAGTATCTCACAATTGCCTTACTTACACTTTAAGAAAGGATAGGGAAACAGAAACTGTAGGAAAAAGCTATGACAGAAAATGGCATTGCTATCTGTGACTTTGGTAGTAATATAAAACAGAATTTTAAACCAAAGTTTTGCATTACGTGTATCTCCCTTGTCCAGGTGTGTGTTTCCAGAGTGTAAATATTTACTTACATGTGTTTGTATACAAATGTGTTAAGTGCATATTCACATGGAGACACACATTTGAAGCAATTAATTACATTTAATAGCAATCTATAAAATGAAGTGCCTTAAAAGGCTTTTTGCAAATCCTGCCATAATAGCAATTCAATTAAAAAATATTGTATTTTTCCTAACCCTGCATGCAAAATCTAGTGAAAATATTTCTCAAATTGGGAGGAACCATTCTAAGCATCAGCAGAAAGTAATGTTTTATTTAAATCATAACAGTGCTTTTCAAATCCTCGACAGGAAAATGATGAATATTTACAGATATGCTTTTATTATATACTGTTACTTGGAAGGAAGAAGTTCAGACTACCTGTGGAGCTTTAAAAATACCATCGTGCATTCAAATCTAAAATAATTGGGACATATGTTTCTCAAAAAAGTAAAACAAAAAACTTCAAGTGTTTTTGACATCTCTTTTGCAAAAGCAAAAGCAAAAAAGCAATCTGGAGTTAGTCCTGGTTCCTCACTTCTGTATTAATACAGAGAATGATGAAAAACATCTCTATTTCCCTCCATAACAAATCCTAACTTGGAATATTTTCTTAACTGAAACTTGTGCTAGAATTATTGCAGTTTCTGAATCCTGTTTTCTTGGAGATTTACAGCCACATAGTCTCCAAACTGTATTTGCAGAATTTACTCAGTTAACTCTTCTGTGTGATAGGCCAACACATTTTTGCAAATGTGATGCTCAGTCACCAGGAGAAAAATAGAAGACCTCTTTTAAAATGCTGCAAGGATAAAGATTATTACAGAGCAGAGCTCTTAAATATTTTTCACTGAGTGAATTACACTAGTTGAAAAACACAGAGCTAAAGCACAGGGAAACGTGGTGTTAGAAATGTTGTTCAGAAGAAGAATTGTAACAATAATTGGCATTAAAAAGAAAAGAGATCCAATACACTTCTATGACATTTCTAGCAGCTGATGAGTGCCTAGTCAAATTTGTGATGTAAATTATGTTTTTATGTGGCACATTCACATTCACACATATGTCCTTCCAATCTTTGAAGATAAAGTCCTTGTGAATAGTTTTTAAACTAAAAAATCAGTGTTGTACCCTAGCTTCAGATCTTGATCCATATTCAGGGGATTATGTGGCACAGAGCTTTTGCAATCAGATGAGGGTTTTAGTTCAAAAATGCCCCTGAGCTATACTGTACTGGTAAAAACTTGAATGGTGACTCACATCATTTGGGTGAGTCTCTGAAGATGGATCACACTCTTATGGCATGAGGGAGCATAAACTACTATAGCCTATGTAAAGTTGCTATGTGCAGAGTTGATCTGTCCTCGGTTGCAAAGTATGTGATGCACTTTGCCAGACAGTACTGATAAAGAATAAGGCATAACTGCAAAATTGATGCTCTTCAAAATAAAGGATTAAATGTTACTTTATACTCCCAACTTTTTTTCCCATCTATTACAGATTAATAATGATTTACTAGTACTCTTCAGTGGCATTGTGATAATACTGTTTTATAAGCATATTTGTTAAAATCCACAATTCTAACAGCCAAGAAGTAATGCCTTTTTTTTTTTTTTATTTGGATGTCATGAAATTACAACTGATTATCCTACAGCCACACTATTAATCTTTTGCTGCCTTTAAGAGTAGTTTTTGTTCCCTTAACTTCTTATTTAAGTATTGATAAAAGCAGCTGTCGGAAAAATACCCTATGTCTTATGCTTCAAGAGGAATAACAAAGGATTTTTCAAGGCAAAAACAACATCATCATTTCTCCTGTGGTTAAACAGGGCAAGTTTTGATATTTTCTGTTCTGACGATCATTACAATACAAAGCATATTCAACCCAAGTTGCAAATCCTGATGGAAAATTTTTGCAGCGTTGTCTCTCAAGGGTAAACCCTGAAACCCTGAGCAAAATAATTAGTGGTGTTTCCTTGATCTAGGAAATGTGAAGGGGAGAGAGAGAGGAATCTAGCTGTGCAAAGTCCTTTTGCCTCCATTAAGGGGGTTGGTACTTCTGCTAATCTTAGGTTTTCTTAGAAAACAGTCAGCTTGATAGTACTGGACTGTAAGTATTCTTAGATCTAATAAATAAAGAATAAAGACAGGTTTAAGCAATTATAATTAAATTCAGAGAGTAGAAAGGAAGATTTTATAGCTGTGATGCAAGCCACAAAAAAATGGCATTTACACAGGTGATATGGGAATACCAGATATTGAAAACATGTGAAATTCCTTCACATCTACAGCTGGTTAATTGAGGTCACGTAATTAAACATTACAGCTGGTAAGGGGGACAGCAAGTGATACGGCTTTTGGCATAGAGCTTCAGTAGATATTACCGGTATCCCTACACAGTTTGGATTGCTAGAGAATAATATTAATACATTTGCAGTTATAAATAAACAGGTACAATCATATTTTAGATCTTGAATTTTCAGTCATTCATAGGTGTATTTCTATTAAAGAAATCCTGGGGTTGGGGGCGATGTCCATGCTACAAGACTAATCATCAATCAGTGTTCACTAGGTCATTATGTAGGTACTTAATTGGCAAGCCATACTGGCAGTGGTTTGTGTCTGAAGTTGTTTAAAAATACTATACACTACTCTCAAAATGTATTTTGACTTTTTTATTATATGTCATAGAATGTTTGGATTGTGGTGGACCTTAAACATCATCTAGTTGCAGCCCTCTGCCAAGGGCAAGAGTATCTTTTACTAGAACAAGTTGCTCAGAGCCTTATCCAAACTGGTCTTGAACATTTCCAGGGATGGGACATCCACAAACTTCACAGCAAAGAATTTCTTCCTAATAGATAAATTAAACTTCCAATCTTTCACACTGAAGCCATCCCCCTTTGTCCTGTTACAACATGCTCTTGTAAAAGGTCTCTCTTCATCTTTCTTGTAGGTACTGGAAGGTCACGGTTAGGTCACCCCAAAGACTCTTCTCCAGGCTGAACAATCCCAATTCTCTCAACTTTTCCTCACAGGAGAGGTGGGTCCTTCCCTCAAATCATTTGTGGCTTCCTCTGGACTCTTTCCAACAGTTCCATGTCCTTCCTGTGCTGGGACCCCAGAGCTGGGTGCAGCACTGCAGGTGGGGTCTCATCAGAGCAGAGCAGAGGGGCAGAATCCCCTCCCTCCCCTGCTGCCCAGGCTGCTCTGGATGCAGCCCAGGACACATTTGGCTTTCTGGGGTGTGAGTGCTCATTGCTGGGTCATGTCTAGCCTCCCATCCACCAGCACCACCAAGTCCTTCTCAGCAGGGCTGCTCTGATTTGTTAATTTCCCAGCCCATGTTGATAGTGGGGGTTTCCCCAACCTTGCACTTGGTCTTGTTAAAGATCGTGAGATTTGTATGGGCCTATTACTCAAGCTTGTCCAGGTCTCTCTTGGTGGCATCTTGTCCCTTGGGTGCAGCAACTGCAGCACTCAACTTGGTACCATCAGCAAATTTGCTAAGGATGGACTCTACCTTTATACCTCTGTCAATAATGAAGATATTAAATAACACTTGTCCAAATATGGTCCCCTGCGGGATATCACTTGATGTCTCTTGGAATGCTGAGCCATTGACTGTCACCCTGTGGATGCATCTCTCCAACCAATTCCTTATTAATTTAACAGTCCACTCATCAAATTCATCTCTTTCTAGTTTAGGGAGCAGGTGGTAGTGGGGACTTGTAGAGCTAAAGATGATTTGGTTCACTTAAGTGGTGGAGTCAATGACCGCTGTGGATCCCCTCTAAGAATGTTCTCTGACTTCTCTGTCTCTGTTGGCTGTCCTGCTTAAAGTGAAGATGGACAATGAGGTTTAAACAGTATGACTGCTTAGCAATATAGTGGAGGTGGTACACACTCTATCTCCCACTGCCAGATGAAAATACTTCTGTAAATATTTTTCTTCTAGCCAGCTGTTCCAAAAGGAAGGAACTGAAGAAAGTAATATGGTGTTTTAAAAAAATGCACTTGTTTCATGTCTTCTCAAAAAATAAGACAAAGTATATTTTTTACAGGACTGAGAACTACTCATCCCTGAGGGAGGAATGGAGGGGACACAGAAAAAAATAGAAACACAGCCAGCATAATTGACTTCTTATATTCAAGTGCCAGGTAACTGTTGAGCTGTTTTAATGATTCCTTAATGTAGTTCATGTATGACCCTTGTTACTGCAGGATTTTGTACTTACCTGGTGAAAGGTTCGTGATTTGCTCCTTAAATAGCTTAATGCTTTAGATAGATTTGGGGCAGCTTATCCACAGTGTCTAGCTTCCTCCTGAGTTCAAGAGAGACAAAAAGCTACATGGGTTAAAATTTCAATATTAATTCAATTAATTGTCCTGGGGTAAAGAATATTTTATTGTCTCAGAATCTATGGTTGGAGCTATTTAATTATTAAAATGAGACTGTCATAAAATCAAATATTCTGTTTGGATATCTAGCTTGTAATTACTTGCAAAGTTTGAGGAAAAAGCCCTTCTTACATATCTGATTTTTAGTGAGTTTTAAGCCACTAAATATGAGGCAACCCAAAACATAAAATAGCATTTTACTGACTTATTGACTGCTGTTGACAGTATTTTTTTTTTTTTAAATTAATGTGGTAGTAGTGGACCTGTAGCTTTCTCAGCACCCTGCTTTTCACTCCATCTTATTTCTTTATATTTTTCAGGATGTGAAGATGGAAAAGAAGCAGTGGGTCATCTGCCCTTACATTTGCTACCATCAGACTTCAAATACCTCTGTTACATGACTGTGGATATTGCAGCTCACAAGAATAGGCTGAAGAAGGGAAGGAAGTAACAAAACATCTACTTTCTGTTGCACTGCCTATTCCTTTTGCTGAAAATGTCAGATATGACAACAGTATTTTTCTTCTGTTTCTGCTGTTCTGTTATTGTATTATCTTTACTGTTGAAGGAAAACTATTCCCAACAAAAGGGGAGTTTTCAGCAGGAAAAATATCCTCAGAACATTATTCCTCCATGGAGAAAAAGTCATATAATCCCTGATAACAGCCTTTACTTTGACTGCCACCAATAAGAAGAGAATAAGTAAACTCTGCCAGCAGATGGTCAAAAGGGCAGGGAGGTATTGCATAAAGGTGACTAGCTGGTGTGACAATGTCTAATTCAATACACAAAATATAATTGTAAACAAAAAATTTAACAGTAAATGTGATGTAAAAGAGTGCATATCTAAATGTACCCAAGTCTGCATATGCTTGGTGTCTGAGAATACCCTCTGTCATAGCAGCAGCCTATGATAGCTGTTCCAGGAGATTATCTTGAAGAGCAGCAAGCATGCTCTAGGAATTCAGCACATATATTGAGTAGAAATTAAAAGAGATCCCCATTTATTGCTTTATTCCTTTCTAAAGACAGTAGTTCTAGTGTGAGCATGAAAGCTAATCATGAGACAAACTAGAAAATGTACCCCACTTTTGACACTTACTGACCTCCTCTCTTATCCACAAACGTGTCATATCAAGACTCTTTGATGTCTTTGATGCAACTCCCAAGATGACAATAGCTATGCTGGTACGCTTTGAAAATACCACAGCTGAATATGGTCATCCAAAAGCTATAGGACTGCTATCACCCAGCTACACACAGGGAGAGAGGTGGTGCCATGGTTTAGCTCCAGCTGGTAATTAAGTACCGTGGAGCTGCCCAGTCATTTTCAGCACACTTCTGCGATGGGAAAAATAATGTGAAAAGAAAGGTAAGCCTCATGGGTTGAGATAAGAACAACTGAATGATTGAAACCAACAAAAACCAATGATAATAACAATAGTTTTAATAATAATGATGATAAAACAGTAATGATCAAAATAATGATAGTCATCGTCATCATCCTCACCATCATGATGTGACAGAATCCAAGAGGAACAAATGATGCACAATAAAATTGCTCACAACCCAGTGACAGATGGAGAGCTGGTCCCTGAGTATCATTTAGCTAACTTCCAGGCAACTCATAGTGTTTATATACCACACATGACTTTCCATAGAGTATCCCTTTGGGAAATTCAGGTCACTCGTCTTGGCTGTGTCCCCTCACAGGTTCCTGTGCCATTGCCTTGGGATGATGTTTTGATGTTTGTATCCCCAATTGTTTGTTCTGTTTATGCTGCATGTTAGTTCTGTACCTTTAAGGCTAGGAAACCCCTGACAAGTAACAACTGTGTTAATAAACCAATACAGCCTTGCCCCTGATGAGTAACAGCTATATCCAATAAGGACGAATGAGACAAAAGAGGGCATGAGCTGGTGAGGAGAGGATCATCACGAAAGAGCAACTTTGAGGAGCATGCAGTCAAGACTCATGAAGCAGGATCTTGGAGAGAGAAACTCACTGCTGTGAGATTGGTTCTGAGAGTAAAGGGGGAGAAAGAAGATGCAAGGAGTTTGTTTTGAAAACAGTATTCCTTCTTCTGCATTCCTGTTGCTGGACTGTGCTTGTCTGAGGCATGGACAGCAGTGGCATGGAGACCTGCTTTGCTCTTAGTTAGTTTTAGCTAGGTGAGGCAGAGCAACTCTCTGGACAGTTTATTTGTCATTTTTTGTTGGGACTGTTTAAACCTGCTCTGGACTGAAAACCCCAGAGGAGCACCAGGAGCTCACATCTGCAGCTCACTGGGGCCTGGACCTCTGGAGCAACTGGTAAGAGACTGAGTGAGCTGAGCTACCCACAGCAAGGACTTTCTGAATTTACCATCTCACCTCAGAGCAACAAGAGGTTTTATTGTTTCGTATCATTCATTCTTTATGCTTGTGGGCACTTTGTTCAATAAACAGTTTTTTCCACTTTTCTCTGAGAAAGTTCTTTTCCCAGACTGGTTGGGGGAGGGGCTGTTTGGGTTTGCTTTCCCCAGAGGGGACCCCTTTCAGGGTTTCTCTCACAAATTTGCCTCGAATCAGGACAGCCTTTCTTACTAGCAGAGTATGAGACAACGGAAAGTCTTTCACTTAAGGAAAGCACTGCTTAGCAACAAAATATCAGTGCTATCAGCCTTATGCTCATATTAAATCCAAACCACATCACTGTACCACCTACTACAAAGAAAAAGAGCCCTGTCCCAGATGGAACCAGGACAGATGGACAGTGAGACAAATTCTAGTGGTCTTAAGCACAAAGTTGGAGTAGCTGTTGTGTCTTCATTATACATGCATTTAATTCCTAAGCTCCCACTGCCTATATAGCAACATATAAGAAAGACATATACATATTAGTCCCACACATATATATATATATGCATACATTACACACATATATAAATATCCCTTTGTCCAAGAACACTGTGCGGCCTTGGGGAATAAGATTTCTGTATAAATTATACCTTTTAAAAAGCAGGTAGAAGTTTGTAAAAGACCCTCTAATCCACTGGAAGTAGCTGACAAGCTATTTTGCTTGAATAATACATCAAGGTCTGAAACGAAATTCATGCCGATTATTCATGTGGATGCTTCCCAGGGTGATGAAACCCTGCAAACTCTGAGATGTGCCATTTCAATTGTGGTTGCCATGGGTGTTATAATTTTACTAGGCAGGTGAAAATAGAATAGTCACCTCCAAAAACACCAAAGGCAAAGGAGTAAAGAGAGCTATGTCAGAAAATGTTGATCCTCTAGGCATCCTGTATCTGCTTACACGGACATTTGTATTATCCATTTAGATCCAAAAGAGCATCACGTGTTCATGGGCAGAACTTTCTCTATAATGGGAAATGGTCACTCTGTCACTCTTGATAAACTATGACTCCTGTAAGGACTGGCAATTCTGAAAAAATAAATCAAATTTTTTGCCTAATATAGAAACCTTGTGTTCAGAGATCTGGGATATTTTCTGATCTGAGCTGGTGTGTGCTGGATCTCACTGCAAAACTGTAGGGGTAGTGACCTGTCACCTTCCATGTGTGCCCATGAAGCAGAAGCAGCACAGCATGACAATTCAGATAATATTTCAACATCTTTTCAGCATGACTGAAAAGCCTGTTGACTCAAATCCTTCGGTCCTAACTTTTCCAGATTCCTTCTAGCATTCCTTATAAAGATTATGGTGGATGAGAGCTTAGGTGCTGTGGGGACATGTCACTGGTAATCTTTCTGGAATCAGGAGTCTCTACTGTATCTTAGGTCTTTGGTAGGTACATAGATCTATTTATCATGGTTTGCATTGTTGCCTGTCTTTTCTTGAGGGCAGACATTTGTATTTATGACTGAAGAAATGCTAGGAATTATTTTATATATGGATTTCTCCAGAAGCTCTATTATGTTAATCAGTATGTCTACGGTGATCTTCAGATTGCATATATACCATCTTTGAGTACCCAGCTACTTGGATTTGTTTAATAAAAATCTTGCCCTTTTCTGAAATACTGGAAACAAAAGGGTATTCCTAGTCAGACACCAATGATTTGGCTGTACCAGGTGCTTCCCTGTTGTCAAGACACTCAAGAGTGCACAGCTTTTGCACTTGCAAAATTATCAAACATACAACATTATCTGGTCTGATATCCTGCTCAAAGCAAAACCAACTTTGAGGAGCGTTCAGGTGGCTCCAGTTGTCCAGTTTAATTTGGAATATCTCTAAGGACATTCCAGTTGATTTGAACAACCTGTTTTGACATTTGACCATCCTCTCTGTGACTTTTTTTCTTGTATCTAATCAGAAATTCCTGTGATACAGATTTGTTTATAACTTCTTATCCTTTCACTATGTACCTCTGAAAAAATTCCAACTCTATCAAAGTAGAAGTCATCAGTTACCTGATTTCTCCCTGTTCTTCTTTGTAAGCCTGAAAGAACATAAAGGATAATTATGTTTTTTATGGTCCACACCAAAGTTTGTCCTTGCCTCACCACAACCTACACAATGACACTGCTGACAACTGAAACTGTCGGACTGAATGTTCATTACTGTGTCAGCTTCTGTAGTGCTACATGGAACCACGTGAGCCTTGTATCCCTAGGTGTCACTCTCTTCCAGTCTTTAGGGATGTGTGTGTAGGCATCTTTATCTGCAGCTGTCATTCTGTCTGCCTGTTTACTATGTTCTGTTTGGGCTACTCACTACAAGGAGGGGATCCAGGTGTTGGAGTGTGTCCAGAGAAGCTGGTGAAAAGACTAGAGCACAAGTCTTATGGGAAGCAGGGGTTGTTTGGCCTGAGAAGAGAGGGAACGTTGAAGAAGATATTATTGCTGTCTCTCTAACTACCTGGAAGGACATTGTAGTGAGGGGGAGGTCAATAATATCACGGTGCTGCTTTCTGAGACCTCGCGTCTCCACGCCCAGCCAGCTCCTGAGCCCCGTGACGAGAAGGGAACCGGTCCGTACGCCGCGCGAATGGTACTCGGTCCTTGTGGGTTCTTTGTGTCAGAGATCCGTGGCAGCGATGGTAAAAGGGATGAAGCAGAGGCAGGATGGGCGGCAGTTTGAGGTAGATGGTTTATTGTGGACGAGCGCTGTTTCTCGCACTCGTCTCCTCCTCGGAACTCCCCGAGGGGCGTTCCAGTGCAGATATATACAGGTAAGGGTATGGGAGGGTAAAAGGTGATACAACCAATAGGGGGGTTTCAGGAGCCATTACAAAGATGAGGTACTTAACATTTACCAACCAGGGTAGAGGGGAAAATATGAAACTCGTGGGCTTTTTATGATGGACAGGTAGCGGACAGTTGCACAACCCGCACAGGGATCCATGTGGAGGGAAAGGAACAAAGGAACGCATAATAAACTTAATAAACTTAATTTTCCGCACTGCCACAGTCAATCTCTTAACTTGCAGTAAGGTGAGAGGAAACTGCGTCATGTTGCACCAGAGGTTTAGATTGGATAAGGAAAAATTTCTTCAGGTCAAACACTGAATCAGACTTCCCAGGAAAGTGATTGAGTCCCCAACTCTGGAGGCATTTAACAACTGTGTAGACGAGGCACCTAGGAACGTGGTTTAGTAGTGACCTTGGCAGAATTAGGTTAGTGATTGGACTAGATGATCTTAAAAATATGTTCCAATGTAAATATTTCTATATTATATTTATTATGGAATGATAGGGAAAGTATACTCATTTGCTTAAATGAAACAAGTAGAGTAATACAAGTAGAAATAACTATATGAAATCTCATATGAATACAAATATTTTTCCTCCTGAAAGTCAGATAATGTCATGCTAAACTGCCTGGGTGCCTGAGGAATTCACTTGCTTTTCACATCTCAAAGTTTATTTTGTTCAATCCTCATTTTTAAACTTCCTTAAAAAATATTATATGCTCAGTTTTAACTGAACATCTTCAGAACTGTTATGTAATGATTAGCACAATTGATTTTCTCACCAGTGTTACCACAATTGCTAAGCATATGCAGCAAACTTGGTTTATAATGCAGTGGTTTTCTGTGGACTAGGATTAGCCGGATGCAAAGAATACATACCATGGTATATTTTCTTATTTTCATCAATACTATCAGAATTTAGTTTTGTATTAAAAAGCACAATCCCCTCAAATTTCTAGCATTCTTAGCCACACAAAAAGTCTCAAAACTGCAACTTAATTTCATACATATCAAGTTCTGGATCTTTCTAGTTCACTTCCTCAAGGAAATATATCCCACTTTGCATAACAGTTTGTCTTCTGAAAAAGATTATGATTGGAAAATGGAGCTCCACTGGCCTTTATTAATTTTTAAAAATTGCTAAGAATATATGTTTTAGTTCTAAAAGCATAAGAAGGAGCCTCAGCAGCTACAGGTGAGATGTTCCATACCAAGTATAGTCTGACATTTTTTCATGCATGGGGTACCATATATATAGAAATATAAAATAAAATTCAGAGAAGGTATTGTTTACCTCACTGAGATAGTCAGATATTTTATGGTATTACTTTCTGCTTAACATAAGCTAGGGTTTGGTTTGTTTGGTTGTTGTGTTGTTTTTTTGTTTTTTGTTTTTTTTTCTTCTGTGGCAATGGTCTAATAAAGTAAATTAAAAGATCCTGCCCTTGATTTTTTAGGATGCTGGTACAAAACATCCAGATGGAATAAAATGTTGCAACTTGAATTAAGTTTGTACATGGAAGTGAAATAATAGAACAATATCTGCTGCTGGTCTCCATGAGATTCAGTGTAGCTGAGTGGTAGACAAAAATATTTAATAAAATGTGGTACTCTTTTGTCAGCTACTGCAGAAAGCTTGCACATTCACTTTTTGAGCCAGTCATTGTCTGTCCTTGTGTGGAGTTTGCTTCTCTTGTGGCAAGGCTGAGGCTCAGCAGCAGGTAGCATTCCTCAGAAGCAGTGTTGCCCTTCATACAGTAGGGGAGCAGTGCAGCCACACATGCTGCACCTTTTCTATGGGCAGTGAGTTTTGATAGACATCAATTATCTGTTCATGAACTTTGAATAAGAAAAAGAGAGGAAGAAAGGCAGAGGCAGTGAAAAGACATAAGGTCTTATAGCATGAATGTCAAAGGACAGTTGATTAGCAATTACACAGACAAGGTATTGTTACAGTAGAGGGGTAATTATAATCTCTGATGTACTGTGCAAATCAAAGCTTTCTAGACATGAAAAACAGACATATTAATAATACACTGCTGACTGCCTGGCTTTCCTGCTTCATCCCTCCCTTCTGATCTGTTTATATGTCTAGAGGTAAACAGGAATTTTCTGAACAGGGCTTTCTGAGCAAACAGGAATCCTCTCATTTGCTTAGGGGCAATTCAGCTCCCCTTAAACTTGCAGAATTCTAAAGTGACTGCTAAGAAGTACCCTCCTTGTTCTGCAACTTGTACTAGGAAAAAATTAAAACTGGCTATTACAAGACATAGATTGAGGTTTTTCAATAGCTTTAGCCACCAATAAGGACAAGTGAAAACCTAGGACAAGCCTTTTGCAGAAAACACCCTTTCTTTTGATTGAATGCCTTTTGAAATTGCCCTCATTATGGTGCAAGGTAACATGCAGTGCCATTGCCTCTCAAAGTGACCCTGGTGGAGATTGCCACTTGTGAGAAAATCCATTCAAAAGTGGAGGCTGGATTAAATTGTCTAGTAGGTCAAATGGCACTAGTTAGAGAAATGAAGAGAGGTGCTTCAGTCCAACAATTCCCTGTGAAGTTAACCAACAATAACAAATTCCATGAATACAAATGCACAAAGAACAGAAATGAAAAACTGCCAGAGGCGGGTGAGAAAGATCTCCAAATGTTTCCTCCTTCCAGGCTTCACTGAGTAGAAGCAGCTCTTCAGTCCTTGAAGAATGATGAGATCTCAGAAAGTAAACATGTCATGTGGTCTGGAAACACCTACTTGGAGACCTTTAAAAAGTTGCTTTCATCTGTGGTGTCCCTGGATTATCCCACTATTGTCAAGGTTGTACTGCAGCCCACAAGTACAGCTTTTGAATCACCTGTCAACAGCGAAGCCGGGCTGGTACACTAGGGGTGTCAAGAAGAAACCCTGTTCTCTGTGATCTGTCAAAGCCCAATGAAAGACTCAGCTCAACCTATGGACAAGAAAAAAGTAGATGAAGAAAACACTCTAGCATTATTGATTCTAGTCACTCATGAATGGACAGTCATTTTTGTGTGCCTCCACACTGCAGAGATCAATGTGTTCAACAATCAGCTTTCCCCTAAACACAGTTTAGGCAGTGAGGCAGTTTTCCTCATTGACCTATGATGAGGACAAGGCACAGCACAAAGGCTATTTGCAGTAGTCAGGCAGGTGAAGGTAGGGGAGATGCACTGGTTAGAAATTGGTTTCTTTTCTGGGGTTTCCTCTGACGACTTTCAGCTCATCATTTTTCATTTCAGAATACAAGGACCTATCAGTCATCTGTGTGCTTTTCCTTTTTGCTGAACAGTACTTGGAAGTCAGCACTCACTGCAGGTTACAGAGTGAAACAAAAAATGGAAACAGTATTCTGCAGGTTATTTACAGGTTGCTGCTGAGCAAATTTAATCACAGACCTGTGTAACTCCATCATAATTTCCCTTGATGAGAACATCACAGACTTAAATTTTGTAAAGGATGTGGAAAATAGACATAATACATGTGCTAACAGTAACAGACTATTCTGCTGTGATGGGAAGAGGCACTGTATTAGGGCAAATACATTACACCAACTTTTGCATTGTAGTTGAAACTCTTAATGGCTATTAAAATTCCCCTGGCATTTCCCTGAGAAGGTAAATGAACCCTCTCAAAGAAGCTTTCAGTTTTAGACTTATTGAAAGGGCATGAAACACCATAGTAATCTTGCTTAGTTGCCTCCTTATGAATTCTTTTCATGTAAGAAACATTTAAAGAACAGCAATATATGTCTTGAAGTTCAGTGCAAGTGCCCGTGTGTGTCACGGATCATAAAAAGGTTTCTAATTATGAGAATAAATGATCTGGGAGTTTCAGTGTACTTCCACTCCTTTTGGAACTGAATTTTCCTTCAGATTTGGATAATAACATCTGTGATTCCATCTACAGCAACACCTTTTTAATCATGAGAGGTGAATTAGTAATGATCAGAAGATCTGGAAAACAAATGTAATGTGGCTGAGGGACAACCATTGCAGGTTGCAGTGCTGCTAAAGGTCCCAGTACATTTGTATACTTTTTTGTAGTTTGCTGATATAATAAAGCACAATGGTATTTGGACTCAAACAACCTAGTTTAGTCTTACTTTGATCTTTTGGTTAAATCTGAACAATGCTGTTAGAAATAAACATGTAATTATTATTGTCTCCTGTTCTCTGCTTTCACAGTATATCATCTTTCAAAATCCCACTACTGTTGCTCTGTCTAATGGGTTTGCATGGCCAGTAGTAAAGGGGCTGCAGGTGAGATGCTGCCAGAACTTTCCCCCGTGTCCAACAGAGCCAATGTCAGCCAGTTCCAAGAGAGACCCATTGCTGGCCACGGCTGAGTCCAGCAATGACAGAAGTAGTGGTTCTGGGACAATGCATCTAAGAAGGTGGAGAAAACCTGCAGTTGGGCAGCAGCCAGAGAGAGGAGGGAGAATGTATGAGAGGAACCACCCTGCAGACACCGAGGTTGATGGACAAGGAAAGAGTGGGAGAAAGCTCTCCGTATGCCACAGCAGAGATTCCCCTGCAGCCTGATCTGAAGATCAGCATTAGTCAGGCTGGACATCTGCAGCCCATGGACATCCACAGTGGAGCATAAACCCACCTGCAGCCCATGGAGGACCTCTGGTCAAAGCAGGTGGCTGCCTGAAGAAGGCTCTGATTTTGCAGAGAGAAGAGCCTGACAGGACCTGTGGACCTGTGGAAAGAGAAGCACAGGTTTGCTGTTGGAACTTGTGACCCCTTTGAGGGACTCATGCTGGAGCAGTCTGTTCCTGGAGGACTGCATCCCGTAGACAGAACTCATGCTGGAGCAGTTCATGAAGACTGCCAGCTCATGGAAAGAAGGACACACATTGGCAAAGAATGGAGGACTATCTCCCATGGGAGGAACTGCATACTGGAGCAAGCAAGAGCATGAAAAGGAAGGAGCAGCAGAGACAGGGTATAGTGACCTGGCCACAAGTCTCACTTCCCATCCCCTTGTACTGTTGGAGGGTCAGAGGCTGAGAAAATCATGAGAGAAATTGAGTTCAGAAGGAAGGAAGGAATGGGGAGAAGGTGTTTTAAAATTTGGTTGTATTTCCCATTTCCCTACTCTTTTTTTTTATTTTTTTTTATTTTTTTTTTTTTGTAATAAAGAAATTAACTTCCCTGAGTCAAGTCTCTTTTTCCAGTGACAGTAATTGGTGAGATATCTCTCCTTGACCTTTTCTTGACTCATAAGCCTTTGGTTCCTCGACTCATAAGCCTTTTCTCTTCCCTGCCCAGTGGAGGAAAGGAAGGATAGAGCTGCTTTGGTGGGGAGCCGGCATCAAGCCTGGGTCAACCAACCATTCTGTGCTTCTGTTTTGGTTTTCTAGGTACTTCTACCTAAAACTATCTACTTTTACATTAAGTCCACATTACATTACATTGAAGGCCACTGACTGTATACATATTCTATGCTTATTTGTTTTGTCCATATTTTTAATGCAGTCTTTCCACCAGAATCATAGAATCACAGAAGGGTTAGGGTCACAGGGGACATTTAGAGATTATCTAGTCCAACTGCCCTGCTAAGACAAGATCATATAGAGCAGGTTATACAGGAGAGTGTCCAGTCTGTGTTTTTATAGGCCTTTGTCTCCTACTACTATCTGTATTTGTCTTCTCTCGTTTGTTTCTATACATCTCCCCATGTTGCAACACATTTTAATTTAAGCCAAAAGTGCCTTTTGTAGTTTTCATACCTTGGGTTTTCTATTAATCTTTCATATTCTGATTTCCCTCAGTGTTATTATCTGCTTCAACAGGAAAAAAAAGAACCTGAGGCAAGAAATTCACCTTTAAGGATGAGTATTTAGGCTCAGGTAACTAATCCATAAGACCCCAGGTACACTATAGGATTTCTTTTTTTTAAATGTAATTGTACTATGTATAACCCTCAGTGGGGCCTGAACTACTGGAGTGGAAGTTTCAATAAGAGCTCTGTGGAATTTTGTCTCCTTCCAGCTCATGACTACTGAAAACAGCCATCACAACCCACTACATTTCAGACAATTTGGTCATTACCAGTTGAAGTTTCCACTGTGTTGCCATTAAAGACCAGTGTAGCTGCCAAAAGCACTAAGACATTTTTTTTAATCTGATGTTAAAATAAGACCATCTATCAGTCTGTCAGATTTTGTGAAAACCAGAATAAAATCTGATCTGTAAAACTCCACATACAGCTTCCTAAATGTCAACCATGTGGGTTATGATGACTAATTTCTATGAAAAGGCCTCTGATGTCCAGTGTGACTTGTTGCAGCATGTGTTAACAAGAATGGTGACCAAAAATTTGTACCAAATGTGAGCCTGAAAGAATAATTTTGGACTAAAAATGTCTTATTCAGTAAATTATATTGAATTAGGACATTATATTAGTTTAGGCATCCAGTGTGTTTCCTTTTGACTTGATTTTAATATTTGTTTTGGTGTCCTAGCTCTCAAACCTTAACATCACAAGTACTATAAAATGTGAGAAAAAAGAATTCTCTGAAAAGGTATGACTATTTTAGGTGCAACTATTTTATTTCTAAAGACTACTTCAGCAGGACTTAACCTGTGTTATCTGTACATTTAATACAAGAAAGAAACAAAGTTATGAATTAAAAAATGGTTTTATGTTGTTGATGTTTGCTGCTTTATGGCTTCTTTTCTGTCTAATCCTCTGTTGACTAGAAAGAATTTCAGGTAGCAGTAGGATACCATATCCATCAGGAAATAGATAAAAGCTTTGAAGTGGCCTAATGTACTACATCTGGCAGTAGTATCAGGTATCTAACTTATTGACAGATACTGTGCTTGGCACACAACACCATGACTATGCACTTAAATAAGGCAGCAGGGTCAACCTGGTAAAATTCCTCCAGTGTTACCCTTATAGACCACAGATTTGCGTGAAGTCTTGCTATAGGGACATCTTTTTTATCTTTTTGCATTACATTATTTTGATCTTCTCCTTTTTTATTTTTGCCATTCATTTCAGTGAGTGTACTGCTATCTAAGAGACTTCTTTAAAGAATACCCTGCTTGCTCATGTGAGAAGGTGAGGAGTCCCATTAGTGATGGGTATGTGAAGTGCTTACATCAATCCAGCTATCATTTTGGATAGTGCTGAAATCCTTTCTTATTGGAACATCAGGATTTCAGATTTTCTACATTATGAACATAACCTTACAACTCTCCCCTAAGATATCAAAGATATCAGTCTCATCTTTGATACCCATAGCAATCAATGATTATTTTCTTCAGCTAAATATGTCCTCATTGGCAATCTTCTCTTTTTTTGCCAATTTCTGAATTTCCTCCAGCAACAAATTGAAGCCATCATCAAACTTTGTAGTAACAAGGATTCTCCAGCTGCATCTTCAATACTCTCATAGCACTTACAGTGGCCAAAGACATCCTAGCCTCTAAATTATCCTTAAGTATTTATTTCCACATTCTCTTTCTGCTAATGTTCTCCTAGTATTATGATGTAAACAGGCTTCATAACAGAAGCACTGGAGAGAGCTTGAGTTACTTGTTCTACTGAAGATATTTGGGACTTCAATGGACTATGAGCTGTAGTCTTCTGCTAACAGACTGAAAATTCCACACTGAGGGATCTTAAAAGCTTTGTCAAGCTAAATTTAGTAAATTTTATGGGAAAAATCCATAAGTCTTGCACTGCAATACTTCTATGCAAATTTCAGTTTATTCTGAAAATTCACTCAGCTAAAAAAGTGCCATTCTGTTCAATTAGAATAAAATATAGGATTGTAATAGTAAACCTGTTTGTTTGTTTGTTTGCTTATTTGTTGTTTTCGGTTTATTTTTGAAAGAGATATAATTCCAGCTATGTGCAATCAGGGAATCCAGTAGGGTTATTTTATTCTAATGCAGGAACAAATAGAGAGAGAATCCAGAATCACTAACCTAAGAAAGAATGAAACTTCATTTATATAGTAAATATTGCCTCTTCTGAGGGCCTAGTTTGCAGTAAGCATTATGTACTTTTAGACATCAAAATTATTGTTAGGAAATAAATGGTTGAAAAACTACTTTAAAAAGTGATAGGTCTGGCCATAACAGTTTTGAGGTGAGAAATTATAACAATTTTGCTGCTGTGTGTACCTAGCAAAGAGGAAAGCCTTTTTGTTTTTTCATGCCCTACCTCAATAATACAATGCATTAAGGCTCATCTTATCTCCTATTATTTACTAGATGTTTTAGATGGGTCATTTCTTGATAATCTGGCAATAAAAGAAAGAAATCTGTGGAAAAAGAAGTGTCCTTTCTTTTGTTCTTGCTGTCTCTTCATGGTATTATGTATCTTATAGGATTTTTTCTATTGCTGTAGAAAAATGTAAACTTAAGAAGGGGTTCCATCAATCAGTGCAAAACAGTTCTTCATCCTGACTCCCAATGATGGTCAGTTGCTGATTTTCTGCAATCCTCAAATGAGGATTTTGCCCATCATCTGGAAACAATATGCATCAGAAAAAACCCAGAAAGTCAGTCAATGTCTGGGAGATGAGATTTGATACATATTTTAATGTACATACATATGCATTTAACTGACATAAGATGTTTGATTTGTGTTGTTTTTTTTTATTGCAAGCAGTGCCCATGTGTAGGAAATATACAGTTACTGTAATTTGAAAAGAACAAAAATTTGATAGGATTAGATAAAACAGAACAAGTGCATAATTATTATTCTAGTAGGCCTAGCTCTTATTAATATAGTAGGATGAAAATTTATTTACTTACATTGTATTAAAAGCTAGGGTTCCTATAAAAATATAGTTCAATTTCATGTGTTGTTAATCAGGTTTTTTTTCAGCCTAAGCTGACAGTCCTCCCTGGAATTTCGTACTTTTTTATACATTACTGATTATTCTTTAACTCTGTGCTGGAGTGCTTATGCATTGAAATTTCACTGGGAGTCACTTCACACTCATGTCAATCCATTGAGGTATAGCTTTAGGTTTATTGTATAGTAAGTAAGATCAAAGTCAGCCTCGAAATGTATCTCAGTAAATGAAGAAATACACCAGCTCCACAAAGATGATTTTAAAATATTATCATTAAAGCATAGTCAAAGGTAATTTTAGACATCCTGCTGCTTAATGTTTGATCCAAAGGTAATATGTCTCTACTAGTTCATTGGCTTTTCTCCCTGTCATCTCTCTCTCCCCCTGCTAAACAAGCAAGGCATGCTCTGTTTTTGGCCCCAGTTACAAATGCATGGCAATACTTCCACCAGGATAGGTACCTCCTTCCATTTTTTCTGGGGACAGGTTTGGCTCACCTGCACTTGTGTTCAAAGCCATCCCCACCTCATGTTACCACATCTGGAACTTATCTGGAAAGTGAACATCTGTGAGGCTGCAGGGAGGTACCAACCATTAAATAAATAGTATGGATAAACTTTCTTCTTAAGCAGTAGCCCAAGGACCCAGGCTGGATCATTGGCTCTGCGTCTGACTCTGCTATGGTCCTGGTTTATCCAGTGGTACAAAAAGTTGAGATTCAAGTGCATTCTCTATAGAAGAAACCTTGGACCTGATTTCCAAATTCCAAGTGGTGCTTTACATCCACTTTGCAATGTACCACATACAGGAATCATGTAGTACATTTCTAATTTTAGATTTGTGTTTGGTTTACGTTCCTTCCTTCTATTGCTATCTTTTTATGCATATTGATTACTTTGTGGGTCATGAAATTTGGTCGAAATTGAACGTAACAGAGAAAAAAGGTGAGCCAAAATTCTTTCAGACAAGTTTACAGTACTCGAAAGTGTGCATAGCAATGTTTTTAATTAATTGTTCATTTCAAAGAAGATAGGCAAAGTAACATTTTAAAAGCTGAGGAAGTATTTCAAGTACATTAGGCTATAATGACAACTCCTTTTAATACTACAGCTTTTGAAATTAATCAGTGAGCTAAAATTTAGCAATTTTAGCAGAGGTATGAAAAAGTAGCTATCACCAGAAGAATAAAATAAAAGATCCATTAACTTTAGTCCACACTGAGTCTTTATCCAAGAAGGAATCTGAAATGACTCCAGAAAGATTTGACTAAGAACTGCCAGATTTGATCTACAAGCAGCAGCAGCTTTCAATGAGTAACATAATCTTCAGCTTGTGGTTTGAAAATATATTTACATACGTTTTGGCTACTTTATAAGTATGTGTGAGTGTTCAGCAGTGATCTCAGAAACAGCAGGCAAATAGATACAGGTTAAAAGTAGGGACATATTTCATGAAATACCAGGCTATATTCTCACTTGTTTTCAGTAACGGGTATCTTCAGCCTTTACTGATATTTCATTGACAGACAAGCATCCTCAATTCAGAGCACACATTTTCAAAGGAAGTTCAAGAGACATTCAAGGCACATGAAAGCTCACTCTTCCTCTTACGTACTTGTGTGATATTTTAATCCAGCTTGCAACGACAACAGTCTGATTTCCTAGAACAAGTCACTCTTCTACTTGTTTTCTTAGAAATAAAGAATTAGATCTGTGTTCTTTTTAGATAAACACATACAAGTCTGAAGTAGACAGGATGAGATATCACCACATAAAAATAAACAAAAATGCAACAGACCAAGGATCCTCATCAGGAACAAGGAATATGTGTTATGTATTAAGAAAAGTACAGAGACAAACTGCAAATTAGCAAATGTGGTGGTTTAATACGGAAATTATTCTTCTGAGGAAGCTATGGCAAAACAAATCAGTGACTAGGCATGAGAATTGACAGCTAATATAGCCATTAGAAAGGTGATATGCCTCTGTGAACACACAGGGTTAAAAATTGGAGAAATTGTGGGAAGAGTCCCTTTTCCTCTTGCCTTGGAACAGGTAACAGGGCAAGTCCTGCTCCACAACGTGGCTCCCTGGGGCCTGGCCAGGCCCAGCAGTGGCTGTCAGGGGAGGGAGACACCACAGCTATCAACATCCAGCTGACCTTAAAGGCTGGATGTCCTCTTGGTCCCCAGGGAGTGGCTCCAAGGCCGGGCTGGGTCAGGCCCACCCTGGATGAGACCAAGGGGTGGAGGGGAGGCATCCACCACCCTGGCTCCTGAGTTCCTAGCCGGCATTCCTGAGCTTCCCCAATCAGCATGTCCTTGAAATCCAGCAGCCAGGGTGGCCGCCGCCCGGCAGAAAGCACAGCACCATTGCAGGCCCAGGAGAGATGTTAAATCTTTCCTTGACAGATGAGACTTACAAAGCACTAACCCTTCTCTGAGTAAGAGGAAAGACAGAGTGATTAAGAGCTGGAGAGACACAGCACGAAAATGAAGTCAGTAAAGAGAGAGTAAAGTCCTAGGAGGAAGATTGTACTTGGAGGAAGATTGAGGATTTGCCTACTTTGGGCTAGACTTCTCTTGTGAGGCCATGGAGAATGGACTAAATTGAACAGAGGATTTATAGAATGATTTTTAGGGGGATGCAAAGTTCTGGTCATAGCCGTGGACTAGCTGTGATCCAATGGAGAATTTTGAACAGAGGAAGATAGAGATAAAGAGACAGCCTCAGCCCCCAGGGAAAATAAGACTGTTTCTTGAGATGAAGATGATTTTGGAGATAGATGAAGAGCATCCTTAAACAGTACCCTAAAAGAAGCCGATAAGCCCATGAGTGCAGCTGGAAGGAAAGCTGCCAAATGGGAGGAATTTCACGGTTTGCAGAGTTTGTGGGCGGCTGCAAATTTGTGACGTGGAGGCCATGAGGGAATTGTTTCTTGTGGCGATGTGATGTCTCCATGGGAGTTCTAAGAGAGACTCTGACCCTTAAGAACTGATGAAAGACTATTTTAAAGTGGTGAAACTGACTGAAAATCACAGGGTTTGTCTCTTTATGTTGTTAGTGGGAAAGTGAACAGTTGTAGGGGGGGAGAAGTGTTTTGAAGGTTTAATTTTAATTATCATTCTCTTCTTTTAGTGTTTGTTAATAAATCTATCTATATACCCTTTAAGTGTGAGCCTGCTTTGCTTTTCTCCTAATCCTATTTCACAGCAGGAAAAAAGAGTTGATGGTTTCAACCAACACTCAAGCCCCTACAAATGATGCATTGGCCAGGAAACAGAAACTGGCAAACGTGAAACCACTACAGCAATTCTGCTTGAGACAAGAAGGTTTTGTGGGGTTTTGGGTGAAGGAACAAAATGTCAGATACCTTGCAGAGGGAAAGAATAAGCCTAACAAAGTCCATTGATGTCAATACAAAGCTTATGATCAAGTGTTTATATGAACAAGCTTATGAACAAGAAATTTATAGGAAAATGTTGGGTCAGATTTTTGTACTCCTGTTATGATTCATTCTGCAAAGAATCTGCATACAGATTTTGCATACAGTATAGAGTATTTATATAATTAAATATCTATGATGTAATTGCCTTTCAAGTATTTAAGATTGGTGTTTACATTTCTATTGACCTGTTGGTCTTGATGTTTCATTTTGTGTTTTAATATATGTGAAATAAAAGATCTAAAGTAATCCATAACAGGAATTTTGTCTCTGCAACAAGACAACCCACAGGTCTACCATATCATTACTTTACCTATAACTGACTTTTTTTAAATATCCTTTTATATTATAAGCATAAACTGAAAGGGAAAAAAGGACCTAGAGGGGAAAAACCCAAACATTTTCAGGAGGGGATTTTAAAATTGCTACTGGAAGTCAGCTTGCTATCTCCTATACACCTTCACAGATTCATTTAGGTCTTTTGAATATTTTCCCATGAATTTGTGTAAGCCTAGAGCTAAAAATATTTGAAGTGTATTGTGCAGTGAGACAGCTGTCTGTAGAATGAATGGCCATAGACAAGAGGCTGCAGTTGCTAATTTATTTCATTAGTAAAAAGAAAGAAATGGTGCCATCTAATCAATTAAAAAATGGTCATCAGTACAGAGCCATGTGTTATACCAAACACCTGATCTCAATTACTTATGTTGATATTCATCACTAGGAATAAATATTTTGAGGATGAAAAACAAATGGCTATTTTATGAAGGAAATAAAATATATTCAAGGATTAATAAGGATGATAAGACTGGAAGAGAACCAGTAAAAATATTTCATTGATGTGTGGAATGAAGTCTTCTGATGCTAGAATGGTTAGAGTCACTTGACAAACTACTGTAAATTATTTCTCTCCTTGTACCACCAGCTGTTTATGAGGTCAACAGTGCAAACCATGCTCTTTGTGCTGTTACTTTTCAGAGCAGAGAGTCTTGAATGCAATGCATCTAGGAATAGAATTTCAGCACAAAAAAAATTCTTACTTGATGATAGCCAGAATGTCCTTTTCTTAAGTATTCTACTCTTGTGTATACACAAAGAAAATGTGTATTTTTCACTTGCAAATTGCTTCAGCAATGTACCCAGCTTTATATGTATGAGCATCCCGTCATGTGTTGCTGCTCATTCCATTGTTATATTCTTAACAAAGGAAGAGATTGCAAATTGCAGTCCTCTAGGTGATCTGAGAGAAATCAACTCTGAATACAATACTCTTAAAATACAAGTTAAAGAAACCACACCTAAATTTATAGTAAAAGCTTCAAATGCAGTTCAGAGAAAGGGTATTTTCAATAAATTTCACAGACTAAATGAATTATGCAGTGCACACCTGCCTCTCAGGATTAATTCTCATGTTACAGTGAGCTTGGAAAATTGTTATTTCTTGACCTAAAAGGAGGTTAAAACACTTTCACTGGAAATCAATTCACTTTAAAGTATTTAGCAGTGTTCGTATTTTGTAGGAGCATATATGACAGGGTGAGTTTCAATTGGTACTTTATAAAGGAGTTGTTGGAAACACATCATACACAAAAAGAAATGTGAATGAGTGTTTAACAAGATAGATGATTTCATTATTTTTCTTCTAATATGCTCACTGAAAGAAGAGCAGAGAAGTGCATATGTGCCTTATGTCTTGTGCTGGTGTGCACGACTTCTTCATATACTGAATTAAAGCAGTTGTTAAAATAATATCCATTTTTAACCTTGTACTTTACATAAACATGACCTTCAGCATCATCAAATACTGCTGCATGCTGCAAAACATCTTTATTCTTTATGCTATAGCTTCAGCTGAAATCATGTTTGTATATCAGTGATAAGTCTCAGACTCAGAATAAAGACTGGGGAAAAATGGTAAAAAAGTTTGATTAGTCCTTTGCCTGAGAGAGGGACACTAAACTTATAACACTCTTGACAAATACATGCCTAACCTTAACCTCCACTGAAAGAAATGACCATTTGTGTTATTGATGGCAATATTCAAAGGTGTGCAGAGAAAATTAACTGTCACAAATAGATGCCAAAGTGGACTACATAAATCCTCTGCAATGATGCACCTTACTTACAGAAGGTAAAACACAAGCTCAATTACACCCCCACAGCAGTACACTTGACAAAAAGAAGTAACCATTGTTATTTTATGGGGAAAGAAAAGTAATGAAAAAGGGCCTTGACATACAAATTTTGTGCATGTCACAAACAGTCCTAATGCCTGTCTATTCCCATGGCTGTGTTTACATGAATTAGCATTTCGACACAATATGTGAAAGGATCAAAATTGGACTAGTTTTCTCAGAGAAGCTATGGGGTCTGTCTTTGGAGATTTTCAAGCCTTTACTTGAGCAGGGCAAAGCTTTGAAAAGGCCAGTCTTGATTCATTACTGAATGTAGTCTGGACAGGTGGTTGAGTTTAAAGCCCTCTCTTCCCATTTGAGTGATTACCTGATCGGAAGACTGGAGAAGCTTGTACTGAGACCCTGGCATCTGTGCTGAGTGCTGTTTGGAGACTTGTTTCAGATTATTTTTAGTCCTGTCTGCTGGACCAAATTTTGCTAGCAGAGACATGTTTGAGGCTTTGTAATGCTCAGTTACAGCCCTGAAGCCCTATAGGAGGCTGGGTGCATTCAATGAATGCCCATATCACAGGATCAGTGCTAGTGTCCTTCAAAAGAAAGCATTTTCACATATATCAAAAATGAAACAATATGCAGTCACTAGCTGCATAAAGAGATTTATTTCGGAATTACAGTTTTCCTCTGAAACAAAGTACTATAGGAGACACACCATACATATGAAAATAAATTTGAAAATTTGGCACTTAGCACCTCAGTGATCTGAGGCTGTCTTCTTCACTCTTCCAGAAGTGGTCTTGTGAAAGTCTTTCTCTCAGCCTAAGGAGGACTGTGTAATAGGAGGTAGACTTGTTGAAATGACAACTGGTTTACTAAACTCTGAGTTTGATGCAGTAACATGATTTAACTGGAAAATTATGCATTGGTTATAATCCAGTTTTAGTTGGGACTCTATTGAGGTGTTTTTGTTATTATCTGTTATCAAGAAGGGAGGGAAGAAACTCAAAATTATATTATGGAACTCTATTGCAACATTTACCTCTTCTTCCATTTGGACCTGTAATTTTCTTGTCTTTCTTCCCCAGCCCCTGAGCACTGACTGACAGGAAAACTTTTGTTACTCTAGTATCACTTAAATAATTTTCTGAACACTTGGAAATGAAGTGATAATTATCCATCCCCTCAAGTACTGCTGAAATATTGGAGACATAATCAAATATAAAAGAGAAAAAAAAATTCTCTACATCAGGAAAAGAGTCAGGAAGTAGTTTCCTACAAACAGCAGTCTTCTTTTGAAATGTAGAGGAAGAAAGGTAGAGACAGTTGTTTGAACTTTCCCTTGGTAGAAGAGTGATTGTATACAGCAGCAGAGATTTGAAAATATCTTGTAGCACAGAAGTCTTGCAGCAAGATAATATGGCATCTGTTCTTTGAAATACAACTCAACTATTTATGTCTTTTGCTTGTGTTCCCATTCAAGTTTTTTAGTATGAGAAAGCTTCTAACTTTAGGTTGGGGCATTGCAGTCATTTAAACTGGCCTCTTGTCTCACATAAATGAATGAAATTCAGCTGATTATTTCTGTGGCAGACCCAGAGACACCAGAAAACTCCATGTTTGCTGTAAACCTATTCATTAACTTAAGGATAGGAAAAAAAAGAAGAACACAAGGAAGAAATGTATTGAGGTGGAAAGAGATCTAAGGTGCCAGAGCAATTACAGTCACACCTACCACCTGATGTTTTTAAATCAGATGCATTACTCTAACATAATCAGAAGGCAAGTTTTGGAAAGCTACAAAATGTAGTCAACTCTTAGTGGACCTGTATTTTTGCACATGAGCCTGAGTAGTACAAATACATGTCAATCTATGCAGTGAAAAAATAAAAATCAATAGCAATACTTGCAGTGGTGGATTGATCCTTGCTGGATGTCATATGCCCACTAAAGTGTGTCTAACTCTACTCCACTGGACATGGGAGAGAAAATATAATGAAAGACTTGCAAGCTGAACTAAAGGCAGAGAGAGATCACTCAGCATGAGTGTCATGGGCAAAACAAACCTGGGGAAATTAGTTTGCCGTTAATCAACTCAGAGCAGGGTAACGACAAAATCAAATTTTAAAATACCTCCCTTCCAACTCTCCCTTCTTCCTGGGCCCAACTTCAACTGCTGGATTCTCCAGCTCTTCTCCACCCACAGCACGTGAGGGAGAATGGGAGTTGTAGTCAGTTTTTTCTCCCTTTTAAAATGATTCCAGAGGTACTGCCACTGTCAAAAATGGGCTCAGCCTTGGCCATTTGTGGGTCCATCTTAGAGAGAGTTGGCATTGGCTCTGTTGGACACGGGCAAAACTTCTGACAGCTACTTACAGCAGCCACCTCTAAAGCACCTCTTCTTTTTAAACCTTGCCATGCAAATCCAATACACTTTCATGGAACATACGCCCTGTATTCAAAAAGAAAGGAGAATACATCAGAATATAAAGAGTGGGTTCCTGTTTCTTAAGCAGTGTCTGAAAATGTGTATTTCCCCAGCCAAACCATGTCAGATTGCCTCTTAAAGTAATTTAGAAAAAAGCAAATCATTAGTCTGCCTGCTGTGATTTCTCCCAAACAGCATTTTCTTTGCAAAATTATTTATTCTCTTGAAGGCAAATTTGTTTTTCGTCTTTCCTTGTGTATCATCTTTGGAAATATTGCGTTGTATTGACAGACATCTCCAGGGACCTATACACCCACTTTTTTTTTTCCTATAAAGCAGACAGTTCTTAGACTTTTTTTTTTTTTTTTTAAAAAAAGAAGTTTTTTGTTTTTTTTTTTTTTTTTTTTTTTTTTTTTTTTTTTTTTTTTTTTTTAATGGCAAATTATAACTTTCCAGGAAATCTTTTTTTTCTCTGTAAATAATGAGTGCAAGACAGTCGCAATATCGTCATGTGAAGTGAAGTACTGGTAGTTTAGATAGCTCACAGGTAGCTTCCTAAGACAAAGATTTCTTAATAAACTTCACGGGTTTGAGTCATTACCAGGCTGATTGAAAATTGATATATTTTCTCTCAATCTAAAAGAGAGACTCTTCTTTGATCCCCTGAACCAAGACTGTTAGTTTTCCAAATTACTTGACAATTTGAGCATTTTATTATGAAGTTTAGGTGTTTCAGTGGTTCCCTAAACACTGGCAAACACAGAAACAGATGACAAGAGCCAGCACTGGGAACTGCTTCCAGGAGCTGTCTCAAAGGTCTTTTTTCAGCACAGAGTAGCAATCACTCTGATCTTGTGCTTTTGAATGCATCTATCACTTCAATGTATACATACTTGAAATATACAAGTATTTAAGATCCATGGTGAACTGGATCCTAAATGATGAATCATTAATCAATTAAGGCATTTTTAGTCTTTTTGAACAACAACTTTTGGTACTAATTGCTTAAGATATTTGTTCCTATCCTATAACATGCATAAAATTTCTTCTGTGGTCAGTGACAAATGGTCTAGGTCAACCACCTTATTCTTGATGACTTAGGGTGCAATTTCTGTTTAAAGAGCCTGGGTAATTTAGTTCCTTAACATCTGTCTTCAAAGAGATTAATTCTCCTTTAATTTGTTCCATATCACTTGAGACTAGAGAAAGCATGGTATATATTCAAAACCTTTGGGAAACATTGAATAGTGTACACATAGTACCAGCAGTTTTGGAAGGTACTTAAAACTACCAGCAAGGAAGCAGAATTACTTTTAATAGCCATTGCATTAAAGTACCATGTTATATTTAAGACATTGTTTTGATTGAATTTACTCCAGTTTTAACGACTCTTCAGTCAGTTGATTTATCAACAAATTAGACTCATAGAAATAAAAGAAGGCATCAAGTTCTTAATGATGACTAAATGTTGTTGTTGTTTTCTGTGGGAAGCTGTTGGAGATTAGATTTGTTTCTTTTTCACTTAGAGAATTTTTTCCCATAAGTTGATAGAAGACTAATTACTGGGTACTTATGGGTGCTTGACTAAAACAAAGAAGTGGCCAAAGGAGACTGTAGCACAGGACTTTCTTTTTTGGTCTCTGGAAGTTTTCTCTCCGAGGGAGAGAAGATACCACGGGGTTCGGGGGCAGATAAAGGAGGGGGCTGGAGGCAGCTTTGCTCTCTTGCTCTTGGCCTTGGAGAGAGAATGGTCAGGCTGCTGCTTGCTGCGGGAGGAGTTTGCTGTCACCAAGTCTGGTCCTGGGAAATCTACCACCATCTGCTCGGGTGCCCAGGAATTCTGAGCTCGCCTCCTCCTGCCCTGCTACAGCTGGGCCAGCCCTGTTCTGCCTTCGGGGCTTCTTCAGCGCTGCTTTGAGGTTTTCTGCTACTCTGTAGCCCTGCACTGCCCAGCCCTGCCGGGACACCCCTGCCGCTCCAGCAACCAGTGCAGAGCTCCTCATCTCACCCACCAGCCCGGGACTTTCCACCCTTCCAGCTCAGCCTCTCCAAGTCCTACATGGGCACCGAGATCAAACTGCCCCAGGTGTTGTGAAAGCAAGCCCTCGAGGTTCCTGGTTCTGTTTATTATTAATGCTGTAGTTGTTGTTTGTTTGTTTGTTTTGTCATATATACTAGTGAAGAACTGTTATTCCTATCCCCATACCTCTGTCTGAAAGCCCCTTTAATTTCTACATTATAATAATTTGGAGGGAGGGGGTCTGAATTCTCCATCCCTAGGGAGGCCCTGCCCCTCTATAGCAGATATCTGTCTTTCAAACCAAGACAGAAGTATTAAGAAATGCTGTTTCCAGAGTTGATATATTAGTATGCTTTGAACCTAATACCACTTAGATGAAGTTTTAAATGTAAACATAGAAATACAGACAAGCTTAAAAAAATCATCATAAGGAAAATTATAGACATATTCTTCCTTTTAACCATGAATATATAACAAAAACAAAAGTTAATATGGATTATATGGTAAATTATTTTTATTTTTTACGTGGTTTGTTATTTTACTTGCCTTTATTCTTGTAAGCAATAGCTGAATCTTTTGATTCTCATTTCATAAACAAGTGTCTTGAAACAAAGATGTATGAAATGTTTTTCCTTCAAAAGATATTTCTAAGTGTTCTACACAATACCTTACCATGGGAAAATTAAATTCCCTAGACAATACAGGGAAATTACTTTCTCACGTCTATCGCAGACTTTTTGCAGTTTTTGGAGATGTTGACTATCTAAAGGCAGGTTCTGTATTAATATTCTAAAAAAAATATTTTAAAAGCACTTAAGGAATTTAGGGCCTTTCCTCAAAGTTTTAAAAACCAGATTTTTCTCATTGACAAGATTTAAATTCTGAATGTCTCTGTATGAACAGAAAAATAAACCATGTTTATGTCCAGACAAAAATGGTCAAAGTGTGGGGACAGCCTTGCTCTGGACAGGGGTGAGGTTGGGGCCAGAGTGGAGCAACGATCTGTGCCTTGGGCAGCCTCCTGGGTGCACCAAGCAGAAGCATGCCATGACCCTCCTTGCTTTCAGCTTTGCCTCTGTGCCATCAGTGCCTGCCGGCTTACTTCCCTTGCCAGTGGTTTAGCAGGGAGACTACAGTGAGAGCCTGTGGCTTGGATCAGCCTTTAAACTGATGGAAGCATTTCTGCTCAGGGTTACGCTGTGTGTCAGTACTTGTGTGCAACTCCTGGTGATGGTATGATTGGACAAAATGATTTACTGGGGATGCCTCAGTGGCTGCTGGTGGAAAAGAAAGAGATTGTCCAGGGTTCTCTGTCAGCACAGGCTCTTAGGTACAGTTCCTATTCCTCCTGTGCTTTCTCCTGAGGCCAAAGCATGCTGTGCCTGAATGGTAGCCTGCTTCAGGGCTGCCCCCAGAAAACCTGGAACTTTCCTAGCCTGACAGCAATCCAGCCAAGGCATGCACATGGGCAAGTGAGTTCCAGAACAGCACAGCAAGCCCCACGTGTCTTCTCAGCACAGCTGTGGAAGCTCGGATTAGCAGAGTTGGGCTGGTCTTGCATATGAGTGAGAGGGAAAGGTTGTGTCAGGTCAGACTGGAGAGGGACCAGGAATGCCTGGGTGCAAAGGCACCAGTGGGAGGACCCCTCAGGGCTGGTGCTGTCTGCACAGCTTGCATCCCCAGGCTACACACAAGTTTTTTGGGCCATGTGTAGTGCCTTGGGTTGAAAAATGTAACCAAAAATTTGTATTCTGTTTTCATCTGTTGAAGGCAGTTGGGAGATATTGTTCCTTATCTCTTGTAACTCTAGGAGTAGAAAGAGGGCAGATGCCTTCTGTTAATGGGACAACTGATAACACCAGATATGGCAGTGCCTTCTTATCTCCTCCTTCACCCTCCCTGCTCTGAGGGATATCACCTATGAATGGGCCATTTAAGGCCTCTCACATGACTGATTACTTCATTGTGAGATGCTTCACCCAGCTGGAGGAACCAAAGCCTTTCCACCAGCATAAAATCTGCAATCCCAAACACCAAGGGAGCCTGTTTCCACTGGATTCCCAGAGGATGACTGGACCCTTTCTTGAGGATCATCTCTACTTCAACGGAGTCACTCCAGGAGGACTTATTTCTGGTTGCTTCCAACACCCTGACCAACAGGGTGTCAGGTTTGCATTCTGACCCTGCCAGTGGTCCTTGGTACTATTCCATTTATCTTGTTTTATTTTTACCCTTTTTTTGTTGTTTGTTTCTTTTCTCTCTATTAAATTGTATTTCTGACTTGGAATCTCACTGGTTTTGCTTTCAAACCAGTACATGCAGCCTCACAGCCCTGTGCTGGCACATGGTAGTTGGAGGCAGGGAACACACCAGGGGAAGATCTGCCCTTGCAGCAGGCTGACTAATATTGCTATCCTCATTGCAGCAAACCGACAAGTTGCTCAGGGGTGTGGAAGTGACGCTAAACAAACTAATTCTGTGTCCAGGTTTGAAAGACAGGTTTCTGCTAGGAAGGGGGCAGGACCTCCCAAGAGATGGAGAATTCAAATCCCCTCCCTCCAAGTTATTCTAATTTAGAAAATTAAAGGGGCTTTCTTGCAGAGGTATGGGGAGAGGAATAGCAATTCTTTACTAGTATATATGACAAAAAAACCAACCAAACAACAACTACAGCATTAATAATAAACAGAGCCAGGAACCTTGAGGGCTTTCTTTCGCAAAAGTCTGGGGCGGTTTGATCTCAGTGCCCCTGCAGGACTCCAAGAGGCTGAGCTGAAAGGGTGGAAAGTCCTGGGCTGGTGAATAAGATGAGGAGCTCTGTGCTGGTAGCTGGAGTGGCAGGGGTGTCCCAGCAGGGCTACAGAGTAGTAGGAATGCCTCAAAGCTCTGAAGAAGGTGGTGGGAGGAGGGCTGGAGAAAACGAGCCCAGGATTCTCGGGTACAGGAGCAGCTGACAGTAGATTTCCCAGGAGGAGGCAGAGTGAGAGTCTTGAATATTCCTGCAGCGTGGGGCAGCTTGACTGTCCTCCTTGATGCCAAGAGCAAGAGTGAGTAACTGCCCCCCAGCTCTGTCTTTTACCTTTCCCAAAGCTCACGTTATCTCCCCTCTCTGAGGGAAGCTCCCGGAGACTCAAAACAATACGTGCAGCCTTGTGCTGCCATGTCCTTCAACTAGTCCCTCTGTTCTGGCTAAGTACTGTCGTTAAGGTTTCTTAGCAACTTATGGGAAAAAATTCTGGAAGTGAAAAAGAGGCAAATCTAACCCACAACATTCTGCACCCCAAGAAATTCTTCCTCTGCATTTCCAGCACTGCAGAGAAATCCTTGGGTAAGTATTCCTTACAATGGGTAGCTCTTTGGTTTTGGGTTGAAACCAGCAACTGGAAAGCACCTGGATCTTTATTGTATGGAAGAGCAGGCAATGGCCAAGCTCAATGCACTGCTCTGCTGATGCCCTTCTAGGCTGCAGCTGCACAGCCAGCCAGCTCCCTGTGCCCAGCGGGTGTCACTCCAGGGAAGGATGGGAGCCTGCTGGCAGGAGGTGTCGGAGAGCCCCGGAGCTGTGCTGTGCCATCCCATGTCCGGCTGTGCCAGTGGAGGGGACGTTGTCAGTGACCAAGCTCTGTGGTTTTTTGTGCTGCTGTGACTATCTGTGCTGGGGCTCCTCTCTGACTCTGTTCCCCTGGCAGTGCTTGTACCCGGTACAGAAGTGGGCACAACATAGCAATGCTGACCATACTGTATTCATAGTACTGAATAGAGGGGAAGGACAGGCTCCCTCAGCCCATAGGCTACACCCCCTATTGTGGGACACAATTACTCTTGTTTGCCACAGGGGTACCTTTTTGGAGTTCCTGTATCCTCTCCTGCCACATGAATAGTTTGAATTAGTTTTTGAAGGAATTTAAAATCCACAATTTTTAATCTTCTTACTACTGTCTTATGCCGTTCTATTCCATCATACAAGAATATGAGAATTGAAGCTTTAGTGTCGAAATCAAATGAAGCACATCAAAATTAGGGGTAAAATATTTTTGCTAAGGTGAGTGGGTTTGCAATTAAGTGCACTCTGAAAATCTCTAGGGCATGTGCTACATTTGCCTAAAGGATGAGACACACCTCCTTTCAATAATACTTCATTATGATGACGCCAGCTATCTTAGATAGAGTAGCTGAGACTAGATTTCCCACGAAAAATGGTGTTTTATTTAAAAATAAGTCTTGTTTTTAATCGACTTACCAAGTGCATATTACTGCACTATTTATTTTTAGGATACTTTTGCTGCTAAAATAATTTAGAAAGCCAACATAAACCCAAAGGTTTTCTTTGTATTTCATAAATTTGCACTGAAAACATGGGAAGAGAGGAAAATAGAGAAAGAGCTGTTACTTAATTTTAGAGATCTTAGCTTAAATATGCTTCAGGAGCATAGACACCTGAAATATGAACATACAAAGTATTTCATAGATTCTTACCACATGATGATCAAGGACAGTTTTAACAGAAGAGTGCTCCAAAAGGGACAGAAAAAGGATACACAAGTTATTTTTAATTAAACATATCCATTTTCAGAATTATTTATCGTGCTCTCTTTAGACCATGAGAAGTGAATGTGTTCAGGCAGGCCCTATTTTCTTCATTTTTGTGTCTGTCCAAAGGGCTGTCATTGTATTCTATTTTTCAATTTTATGACCTTGTCTTAGGATAGTCTGGGGGTTTAGGTTTTAGACTTAGACAAATCATTCATCTCTTCCTTTGTAAATGGTTCATGGGAGACATTGTAAAACTGATGTTTATGCTCTGTTAGAAGGCAATGTGTTTCAAAAGAAGTATTTTAAGAAAAACATCAGTTACACTATGTTGTTCAAACTACTTAATTATGTCAGTTGTATTAAGGTTTCTATTTATATGACTGATTTATAGTTACATTTTAGTGTGCATGTTCCTGGGGTTTTTTTATCCCTAATATGGCTTTTTCAGTTAGAGATGCGCCAGCTTTGCCAGCAGCTCACATGTACCAGGACATGAGGTTACTGTAAGTAATGAGGTGGTGGCATTAAGATGTCCCAGTGGTACAACTCTGTGTGTTTTTAAACATATATATAAAACATTCTATTAAAATCTTTCTTCAACTATACATTATCTACATGCTGACAACATCACGGTGTATGACAAGATTCAAATCCTAAAGCCTGTGAAAAGTGTTTTGCAGTGTGTTACTTAGCGTTCAATTATTATCTTTTATTAGGTGGCATAAACATGAATGTTCAGATGAACTTGAAAAGAAAGCACAATTTGGCTGTTAGAAGAAATAACTTTCTGAAGAGCTACTGAATGATTGTAATTGTTTTTATAACTGTCACCAACTTTGACAAATTTACACTTTACAGCCTACTTTAAATAAGAGGATAGCAAACGTATCCCAAAGACAACTTATTCAGGCTTTTTGATTTTGCTTTTCATGTAAATTGGGGAAATATTGCTGCATTTTCAAAATGCAAAACTTTTACCACACCAACTGAAAAATAAACAGTAAATGCCAGAAACTGAAAAGTTGGAACCCCAAATGAAGGAGGAAGTTAGCAGAGTCTCCTTGTCTTCTTCAGGCATCTGTTCATACTCCAGAATCAATCCCTGGTGAATATACAGTAGATAGTTAACTGAAAAAGATTCACTCTTTATCTTACATGGCCTGCTGAATATAGATTAAGATGAGGAAGCTTACAAATCAGCAGAAGTGGAGCAGTGCTGTTTTGAGTGGTACATGACATATACTATTCTCTGAGTCTGCAGTTCTGAAGTAATGCTAGTATCAAAAAGGGTGTTCAGCCACCAAACACCTCTGGAGCATGAAACATATTTATCATGGAGTTGCTGAAATATACCGAACTTATATTTGTTTCACTGTAATGTATGTAAATTTCAGATGAGTGGTGGATAAAAAGCTTCTGACATTGGTGGTTTTCTTGCTGTGAGTTAGGGTCCTTTGCTGAGATGCAGTAATGTGGCATGCAGGAAAACCTGAAGTTTCCTTTATTTTCTGTTGAGCACGAGAAAGGACCCTGCAACATCTCTATCAGACACAAGTAGAATGACTCACCTTCACAAGTGGCAGAAACACAGGAAGTTCCCACTGTAAATATCAAGCTTCCTCAAAACTAAGGAATATTTTAAAGTACTCCCAACAATAATAACTCTTCTGACTGAAAACAAAGCACAGAAAGGTGCAGTAAGTTCCAGCCCTCAAATGCAGCTCTTGTTTTTCTGTCAGTCTATCATGAGTCAGCTAACACAAACTGCCACCCTGATTCAGAGCAGCTGTCTAATTACAATTTTTATATTATTAATTACTGAGTAGAAAATAATTTGTAATTAGCTCAGACTAAATCATAGTTTAAACAGCCAAAAATTACATTACAAACTAAAGTGCAATTAAAGCACTACACTAAAGTGTTTATTTAAACCCAGTCTAGCTACTGCAGATTTTTCAGTCAGGTTCTCAGGCTCATACATAGATGTAATTAGTCTTCAGTACTGACAGCATACTGCATTTATTCATTAAGCATCAATATTGTTGAACAAATGTAAATAAAATTTAGACAGGAATTCTTTAAATGGGCAGTCATGGAAACATCTGGGTGAGATAATGAAGCTGGGAATGATGTGAATTTTAATGAGTTTGGTGCTGTTCTGGTACCCAAAGAATTTTTGAAGACACACAGTTTGAACTACTACTACTTGCACTGAGTTTGTAAGCACCAGTTATCCTCCTTTTAGTGCATATAGTCACTTATGTAGGCCTCTTCAGTGGGACCCTGGGTTCTGCACCTGGACAGATTCCCACCAAGCAGACAGAATTTTTAACACTGAGAAGGAAAGCAGCACACAGCAATGCCACTGATTTTTCTTAATATATCTTGCTACATTTAATGTAAATGAACTAATTTTAAAACATGCAGTTAGACTATGGGCAAGATTTTTTTCTTTCAGTTATGTAGAATGAAACTAACATACCTTTTACAGGGTGTGTAATAATAATTTCAGCAATCTGAATTCTGCTATTGCAGGAACTAACATTTTTCTGAGTTCCTAGATGAGAAAGCAGCTTTTTATCCCTGGAAGGAAGAAAATGAACATTGCTAGAAAGGAGAACATACTCTGATATAAGCCTTCTAGGACAGTCATGAATAAGACTTGTTGGTAGGCAGGGCAAGGAATGAGATGTAGCACATTGACTATTAATAGAATGAATGACAGGGATATAGAAATAAAATATCTGAAATAAAAATCAGTGTTGGTGCAAAAAAGCTATACTAGGCTGTCTAATGATGATAGTGTTGTGTCCTCCACGCTTCCTCAGCTCAGCTATTGACACCATTGTACAAATCTCTGAATAGCCCAGAATTTAATTATGTAGTGTCCTGAGAGTGATGTTATACAACAAGGGAAGATCCTTCATACCATTAGCTTCAGGACTATAAAAAACATTCCTCTGTCCAGTTCTTTTTCCAGTTCTATTCAACTTTTGCACATTAGCGTCCTGAAATTAGGGAATTTCTCAGGAGTCACATGCTTGGGTAAAAAAAAATAAATCCAGAATCTTTAGAAGCCTGGTCTATTTTAATCCTTGAGCATTCAAAACTTGGCTTTCCTAAAAATAAGGTTTTAAAAAGCGCTCAAAGGGTACCTTTAAAAAGTGCTCAAATAGGTTTTAAAAAGTCTAGCAAAGCTCTTCAAAAGCGTTCGCTGGCAACCCCATTCTGATTTTGTAGGCAGCCCAAAGATACCAATCATGAAGATATATTGTGCTTGTCTGTGAGTGCACTGGACACCTGCTTCACAATAAAAAGAAAGTGTAAGTGAATGTATTACCATTTGAACTAGTGTTTCTTTGCTTTTTTGCTAAGATATTGCTCATATGAACATTTCAGTTGCTAAAGGGTGTTTATAATTTGTTAGGCATGATATTCTTCTGATTTTGTGGTTTGAATTCATGTCCTCAGCTCTGTCCCATAAACAACCTCTGGCAGAACTTTGACAAGCAATGCATATTCTTTACGCTTTATATCTCCACCTCCAACCCCCTTGGCTTAATATAAAATTTCTTTCCACCTTCCCCTATTTATTGAAGCTGGCTTTGTGACAGCCTTGAGTTCCACCCTAATGCATTCAGTAACTGTCTAATAATAAGACTTAATGAAAATACATATCACCACATATAATATTCTGCAGAAGCTGACTCCCTTGATGAAACTTTGAACACGATAAATAGAAGGCTAGTAAGGTAAACTTTGCATCTGGCAGTGCTACAGATTTTAAAACTATAAGAAAAGTTCAATAAAAAGTATATTAATCCTGCTTGAATGAGTAGTTATATTATCAAGAGTAGAGGAGTGGAATAGGCACCACTTTAGCTGTTTAAAATCCTAAGTACCTGCTGAAAATGATCTTTCTGCCTGTCAGACACTTGTGATGTTTTGGCTGAAATATTAACAGGACAGAACCAAGACACCTCAAAGCAGTAATGGGGTTCCATTCTTTAAGGGTATGGACAAATTTGGGCTCCTGCTAGGAAACTTAGAAAAAAAGGCCTAGGAAAGTGTGAAGAAATCCTACTATGTAAACTTTAGAACTTTATGTATCGCTTTAGATGCAGGTCTGTCTCTTTCTCAAATATGTTTCAATAACGTCATTTTTTTCTTATGCTTTTCTGTCTCATATTACCCAAATAAACAATGTCTTGGACAACCATAATAAAGTGAACCAGAGCCAAGTAACCGTAATAACAACTTTTAAAATGCAAGCCTATATGTATCATACTATTCAATGTACTCTCATTTCTGAGCAAATGCAGGCCAGTTGTGAACCTTATGTGAAGAATATGGTCTTAGTTTTGGTAAAATGGTTCACTGGAAAACATGATAGGTGCCTTTAAAAAATAAAATCAATTACATGTTTACTTCAAGACTTACTTGCAATAGAGTTCTTGAAGCTTGTGCTTATTTCCATTTCTGTTCAACACTGTGTGCATATTTAAGGAAATGAATAATATAATTTTTAAGAGGAAATTATATTTTTGTCAAGGAAGCTATCAACTAGATATGATATTTGGTGGGATTTTTTTTTTCCCAATGTGGGAAATGTTTATTTGGTTTCTGATTACACTGTCTTATCATGTTCCTTCAGTTTTCTTGACACAAATGATTCCAGCAGAGGAGGTGTTTTTAAAATTATAAATAAAGTACGTGGATATTAATAATAAAAAAAAGTCTATAATATTTAATGGACTTCTGACTGATCTAAATAGGCAATAGAATATTTGGTCCATCAACTCTTTAAGGGTTAAATAAAAGTCTTTTTATTGTTATAAAGACTTAGTCGATTATAAAAATTTATATGACTTTAGGCCTTTAAATGCAAACAGTAGGAATAGTTCTCTCAATATTCATCATATCGTGTGTCTGTTTGCTCATGCTAAAGTGAATTTGACATAATGGTAAGTAGTTCAAACAGTCTGTACTGCTGGAAGCTTTCCCCCTCATACTATTGATTTACTTACCCCATCCACAGCATGCTCCAAATCACTTTCCATTCTGCATGGCTGAAATGCATCATTTCATATTGTCTAATGGAATTAAGAAAACCTTGTAATTTTGCTGGAAAGCTTGCTATATTTATTTGTAGCTCAGCATGGTGAGGAGAACCTGTTTAGTTGAGTACCAAACCCACATGTTCTTATTTTGATAACTTTCTCTTTTGGTTAGTGTCTCCAGATGATTTTAGGATGATACTCTATTCCCTTATCATCTGCTGTATGCCCAGAAATGTCTGCTGTATCCTTAAAATGTATCTAGGAAGGTGTGGGAGAGTAGGAGCTCTTGCACAGGCTTTGTTCAAAGACTCATATCCGGCTGTGCGTGGGTGCAGGGAGAACTGGATGTTTCTTTCTTTCTTAGCTATGTTGGTTTTTGTTGGCTTATGCAAGAAGTCTCTTTTTTCCCCTTTCCCTGGCCTGGAAAGACTGTAGCAGCAATCCTTTGTCAACTTTTGTTATTTTTTCAAATTGTTCATCCTGGTTTTGGTCCGAGATAAGACAATTGCTGGGAGAGTCAGCCAAGACCTGTGGGGAGATGCAGGAACCACTCTGCTTGGCCCCAGACCTCGGGGAAAGCTGACCAACACAAGAAAAGACACCAAAATCCACCAGCTTTATCTGCTGTGAGAAGGAGATCCACACCAGAAGTTCAACAGATTCCCATCAGTTTTGCCTGATCTGCTACATGAACTTTTTTTCCTTCCCTGAGACAAAAGCTGGGTGCCATTTTGTTCCCCCTTTCCATGTGACCAACCAGTTTCTTTCCTTCTTTACCTGGCATTTTGGAGGGTTTTGTTCTGATGTGGGTAGGTGTATGTGTCTATGGTAAGGATCTGACAGTTCAATATCTAACATTTATCACTTTTTTTCCTGTGCTGTGTGGGCACTTTATTTATGAATAAACAGTTGGTTTTCTTCACTTTTACCCACTGGTATTAATTTTCTTATTGGCAGAAAAGTGATTACTGAAGCCCTTTATTTCCTAGAGGAAACAGACATTCCAGAGCTTTTTCTCCCTAAACTTGTCTCTAAACTGAGTCTTGAAAAAAGGTATTGGTGTTAGCAAGCAAAGATCATATCCTGAGTGAAAATCAAAGTATTTTCAGATTAAAAGTGGTGAGATTATCCTCTCTTTGTCATGAACAGTCAGGGTGAGTGGTGAGCCTTGGTAGGTCAGAGTGTGATTGGCTCAAAAAAGAGGTAGTGCAGTATGAGTGTCCTACTTGTCACTTTAAATTCTTATAGGATAAGGAGGGAGTTTGTGCTGGGAAAACGGAGAAATTCCACAGGAAGTGTGAGTTCTGCTGTGGTAGAGAAACATCTCTCAAAACACTTGAACACATTCAGAAACATTTGTTCTAGAAATGACATGGATATAAATAGAGTTTAACAGTGACTTTTGATGGCTTGGCTGTTACTCTGAAATACAGGAATTACAAATAGATGAATGTAAAGTGTGAGAAAATTCAAGGAATCATAGTAACATGGCATTGTAGAATCGTTTAGGTTGGATAGGATCTTTCAGATCACCTACTTCCAACCCCTCTGCTACAGACAGGACACCAGTTTGCTCAGAGCCCCTTCCAGCCTGGCTTTGAAAAATCCCAGGGATCAGGCACTATGTTCCAATGCTTCAAAACCCTCTGTGTAAGGAATTTCTTCCTAAAACCCAGTCTAAGGCTACCTTATTTCAATTAAGGCCATTCCCTCTTGTCTTGTCGTTACACTCTCCAGCTTTCTTGTAGGTCCCCTTTAGGTACTGGAAGACTGCAATAAGCTCTCTCTAGAGCCTTCTCTTCTCCAGGCTGATCAACCCCAACTGTCTCCTTTTGTCATCATGGAAGAGATGCTCCCGCCCTCTGATCATCTTGGCCCTCCTCTGGACTCATTCCTCCAGATCCAGGTCTTATGTTGAGGGCCTCAAAACTGAACACTCCAAACTGAGTCTCATCAGAGTACAGTGGGACAATAACCTCCGTTGACCTGCTGGGCACATGGCTTTCGAAGCAACCCTGAACACAATTGGCTTTCTGGGCAGTGAGCACACAATAGTGGGTCATGTCAAGCTTCTTATCTACCAGAATCCCAAGTCCTTCTCAGGTCTGCTCTCAATCTGTCCTCCTAACAGCCTGTATTTTTTCTTGTGATTGCTCAATCCAGGTGCAAGACCTTGCTCATTGGCATTGCTGAAATTCACGAGGTTCATACCATGCCACTTCTGAGGTCTAACATTATCCCTCTTGACGGCTTCCAAAACCCTCCACTATGTTGACTACACCACACTGCCTGTTGTCGTCAACACGCTTACTGAGGTGCCCTCCATCCCACTGTCCCTGTCACCAACAAAGCTGTTAAACAGCTCCAGTCCCAATACCAGCCTCCGAGGGCACCTCTTGCTACTGCTCTCCGCTTGGACACAGAGCCATTCACTGCAACTGCTTGAGTGTAACCATGCAGCCAGCTCTTTATCCACTGTGTCCGCCCATCAAATTGTTTTGTTCCAGCACAGCAACAAGTATCTTGTGCAGGACACTGTCAAATGCTCTGCACAGGTCCGCATAAGCCACGTCCCAGAATTTGTGCATGATGAGGTTTGCAATGGTCTCAAACATGACCTTCATTCTCCCACTCACTGCCTTTGCCTTCTGAAACTTGAACAGCATGGCTAGAACTCCTGCCAACAAAGACTCAGGCATAACACTTTCCCCATATTCCAGGTTACCAGATCTCCTGTTTCCTTTTAGAGAGAGTTCACAGTGTCTCTGGTCTTCGTTTCATCACCAATGTACCTACAGAAACTTTTCTTATGGACTTCAGTGTACTTGGACAGGTTTAAAAATTGCCAATAATCACAGTTGTGTCATGGCTGAATGCAAGCAGGATTTGATTGGAATAGCTATTATCTCTGCTATTTTGCCAAATCTTTAAGACAGTGAGTGGGCTGTTTTGGAGGCCTAGCTTCTTTCACATCCACTTGGGCAGCCTGGTTATTTATAAGATGTTCTGATGAATGTTTGATACTGCCTTGACTTTTTTGGTTATGAGCAGAATGTCATTTCACTTAGAAGAAAAAATTATCTATTGTGTATCTATTGTGGTTTTGCTTTTTTTGCCCATCTCTTCTTGATGCATTGAATTTGGTTGACAAACTGATTATGGATCTCAGTTTTGCTGAGCATCTCTCTCAAACCCAAACATGAATGTGTGATCTATCTATCCTATGGTGAGATTTCCAGAGTGACTTGGCTGGAGAATCCCCAGCTAGCCCCTCACAAGCGGTCCGAGTGGCAGTGTAGGGCAGGGCTGCTTGTAGTCTCTATGGTCGCTGTGAGCCTTGCCAAAAAAAGACCCACGGAGCCTGGAGTTTGGGGAGATCCGAGAGCAGCAGGGAGAATCTCCTGCTTTGTTTATTATTTTGTATTATATACTTCTAGCAAGGTGACCATGGATTGGAGAGTGGCATTCCCACCTCTCACCCACATTGGTCAAGGAGGCTGTCATTCAACCTCCCCTTCTCATGGAGAAAGAATTCAAAACAATGACAATATTTACAAAACACAATCTCCTGTTTACATGAACGAGTGTGAGAAAGCGCACACTTATACTTTAGTATGAACGCTCAGCAAACTAGGAAGATCTCATGGTGGCACATGGCCTTGGTGTTGCAGCGTTGAGAATCAGGACAATGAGCAGGGAGGGGTCCTTTGTGTGGTTCTCAAGGTAGTTCATTCCCCAGAAAGGGTTAGGAACAAAAGACCAGGAGCAGCATTGAACACAGCCTTTTAAGTGGGGGAGGTACAAGGGGAGGGTACAGTTCTTCAACCAATGGGGAAAGACTAGGGGAAGAGGTTAAGGAGAGACTCGCAATATGATAACCAATACAAAAGACAATGGGAGTGGAAAGGGTGAAATGGGTCAATGGGGCCTAGTGGAATTCCAGGGAGGAGTTTAGACAGGGGATTGGTACAACGGAGGATTGACAACATGGTAGGAGGAGGGACAGGGAATAAACTGGAACAAGGGGCAGGTCTAAGGGAAGATGGAGAGCTAGTGGGGGGAAGGTGCAACTTGGACTAAACCAACAATATAGGGTGGGAACAGACCCATTAGGGATAAAAACACACCACAACACCAGAGAAAGGAAAAGAAAAATCTTAATCCTATGCATGTGACATATTTAAACCCCTCAGAGCTTAGAGAAGAGGGAAACTTTGATCCTGACAAGGAAAACAGACCAATGGACTGGGTTTATACAGCTAGATGCACCAGATTGTCATGTCTGAAATGGCATTGCACTGGTTTGAAAGCAAACCCAGTGAGATTCCAAGTCAGAAATAAATTTATTAGAGAGTGAAGAAACAAACAACAACAACAAAAAAGGTAAAAATAAAATAAGATAAATGGAATAGTACAAAGAACAACTGGCAGAGTCACAGTGCAAACCTGACACCCTGTTGGTCAGGGTGCTGGAAGCAGCCAGAAATAAGTCCTCCTGGAGCGACAGATGTGACTCCGTTGAAGTAGAGATGATCCTCAAGAAAGGGTCCAGTCATCCTCTGGGAATCCAGTGGAAACAGGCTACCCTGGTGTTTGGGATTGCAGGTTTTATGTTGGTGGAAAGGCTTTGGTTCTTCCAACTGGGTGGAGCATCTCACAATGGCATGAAGTAATGTTATCAGTCATGTGAGAGGCCTTGAATGGCCCATTCACAGGTGATGTCCCTTGGAGGAGGATGGATGGAGGAAGAGATAAGAAGGCACTGCCATATCTGGTGTTATCAGTTGTCCCATTAATAGGAGGATCTGCCCTCTTTCCACCCCCTAGAGTTACAGGAGATAAGGAACAATATCTCCCAACAGATGAAAACAGAATACAAATTTTTGTTTACATTTTTCAACCGAAAACAGGCACCCATAGGATAAGTCCAGCTTTGTTCCATAAATGAGAAAAAAGACTGATGAGGAGGAATGTAAGTGCTGTAAAATAAAGATGGAGAAGAGAGCTGCTAAAGCACTTTAAAACATTAGAAAAGACTTTCAAAGAGACCTCCTGTCAACTTTTCAAGATGTTATGGATGATGAAGTAATTTTGCAATACTGCTAGTGCATGGCAATTTTCGCAAGGGGAAAGGAAAGGGCATCTGGACCGACAACTGGGGTGTTTTTTTGCATTTTCCTTGTCTTTTAACCATGAAGAAAGGAGCAGTTATAGTGGGATTTTCTTCTTTCAGGAAAGCTATTACTAGCAATATTTTTTGCTCTTTATGTCCATCATTTGCTTATATCTACATTTTCCATAATTGTATGATTAGTTGTACTGTTTCAAATTATTTCTGATCTATGAATAGGAATATATATGCACATATTATTCTTGTTGAGGATTACCATGAGAGAGAAGTAACTGCCTTCTGGGTTGAGAAAGGACCATTAAGTAGTATTATTACTCACTGGAGATCCCTATTTTAACCAAAATCAGCAATGGTTTTACCTATAAGCCAGAAATCCTAGTCTGTATATGTTTTGTTATACCTTTTAAAGATGTATTTTCTTGTCACTTCAGCTACTTTCTACCAGGTCCTCTTTTTATCTTGCTCACAGCCTGGCAAATGTTTTTAATCCCTTACACATTAATGGGTATTATAGGTAATTGTAGCAATTCCTCTTATCTATTTATTTTAACATTTATTTTCAATTCCAATTGTAGTTCATTCCCATTAGTATTTTAAAGATGAAAAGAAAAATACCAGCAAAATGTAATGCTAAAATAATTGTCTGCTCTTCCTAACTTTTTTTTCCTCCAGAATTACAGAAATTCTAGTTGTAAAACATCTATAGGGTCTTCAGCCCCAAATATCCTGTCAAATTCTCATCAACACTAAAGCTGGATAGTCATGGTGTTGTCAGCTGAAAGTGAAGAGCCTCTGAGATTCCCTAGCTTCTTACTGATGCTCTACTACCCTGTAAGAGCAAAGTTTTTTTCCTGATTCTCAGCTTCAACCTCCCAAGTCACTATCTGTGGTCATTTCCCTTTGTCAGGTACCATTTTCTGTGCAAAAAAGTAAATATTGTATAAGTGAACCAGAATCTGTGTAGAAGAGCAGCTAGTAGAAACATCCATATATATCTATGTGTATATAATATCACTTTGAAATAAAATAGCTATTTGATTTCCACAGTTATATTTAGCAACCAGAGTCAGTAGCAAGCCATAAAGTTAATTTTGCTTAATATGATTTGTCAGACTCCTGAGAATTAGCTCTAATCATATTCATTAACCACATTAGATAGTGTCTTATTCAGAATAGAACATTTTATCATGTAGATTGAAAGAGTTATCATTTAGAAGAAAGATTATTTTTTACCCTTGAATTTAAAAAACTAAAATATAGAACAAACATTTTAGTACAAAAAGCCCCTCACTTTTTGACTACCTTTCATTAGCAGAAATCTTTATCGAGACAAATAATAACAGTCTCCTAAATCTTGAACAGAGAATAGTTAAAACAAAAATTAAAATGAAAATTGAGTAAATTTATTAGCTTAACCTACAGCCACAATTAAAAATAACTAAGGAGTGAAAAAAAATATTAATTTTTTTTTTTGTAACAAGCTTCCGAAGAACAAGAACCAAATGTCTGTTATATGTCATGGTTCATACTTTTTCACCTGCAACATAGAAGTTCCATTCTATGCCTATTCACAGAGTATGTTCAGAACAGATGGATGCTCTGTGCTGGGAACTCAGTGCTACAGAACTGGGTTAAATATGGACTGGGGCAAACTTATTGAAAATTCTCAGTGCTGCAGAGCATGTATATGAAGTGAATAGATTTGCTGATCAGTAACACTAGATGTGCCCCTCAGAACAAGAAAATGGAGACAGTATGCTGATGTTTTGTTTTAAGCCATGTACTAAATTTTGTTGTAAAAACACTTTTGTGGATAAGCCAGTCCCAAACTCAAACTGGAAAACCTCAAGTACTTGAAACCAGCAGATGTTGTCTTGAAGTCATTAGAGATGAATGATGAGAAAATGTCTTGCCTGTCTAAAAAGAATTTCATACTTCCAGCTAGATTTTTAAGGATATATCTTTTTACTGCCCTCTCTCTTCTGCCAATCAGTCTCTTACATAGTCATACACAAGCAAAAAAATACTTTTTTGCTTTGATTTTCACTGGATCAGTTGTTCAATTCTATTACATTTTACATTTGATTCTTTCTGTCTCTAAATGTGTAATTAAGGTCCAGTGTCAGACTCCAGCTCTGTACTTAACAATTCTCTGCATTTAATCAGTTTCAGGAAGACAGCCTTATGGCTATGATGCTAAACAAACAATTGATGGACTTATGTGTTAGCAGTACTTTAAAAACAAATAAATGGTAAAGTTCTGATACTGAGGATGTCCAAATTTACTTTTGTGTCGTGTTAGAAATCTATACACATAGACTTCTCTTCAGAAGCATAGAACATCAAAACTGTACATTACCAGAAGATGAACATTTCCAAATAGTAAGAACTTCAAACCAGATGTGTGGGGGAGGAGACAATATCAGCCTTGTCCCTGGCACAGCTTAGAGGAACAGGGTGCTGCCAGGGCCCTCAGCCAGTGAATGAACTGTACTGACCACATTGGAGCATTGGAGCCATATTGAGATGACTGAGGATCTCATGAGGTAACACAGGTCAACAGGAAAACAGCCGGGAAGTATCTTCAAGGAGTTAAGGGGTGTGCTTCTAGAAAGACAACACAGCCAATAGACTGGCTGGAATGCCCTTACACCAATGCACACAGCATGGACAATAAGCAAGAGCTGGAAGCCGCTGCACTGCTAGAAAGTTAAACCTTGTATCCATGGCTGAAACCTGGTGGATGAGTCCCATGTGACTATTGATGGGCACGGGCAGAATGAGGGGTGGGGAGTTTTCCCCCTACATCAGTAGGTGGATTGAGTGTGAAGAGTTGCCTCCGAAGAGGAGCCGTGGGCAGGTCGAAGCCCTGTGGAGAAGAATCAGAGACTGAGGCAACAAAGGGAACCTTGTGGGTGGTGTCTACTACAGCCTCCTGGTCAAGGAACCCTGTTGGTGAAGCCTGCTGGCTCCAGCTGCAGGAGGCACTGCTGTCATGGGCCCTTGTCCTGCTGGGGCACTTTGATCACCCTGACCTCTGCTGGGAAAATAGCACAGACCGCTGTAGGAGATCCAGGAGACTGCTGGAATGTGTGGAGGACAACTTCCTGACCCAGGTACTAGACAGCCCTACCAGAGGGGATGTGATACTGACATGAAGCTTGCCAAAGTAAACACACATAATGAGGACATTAGCTTTGGAGGGAGCCCAGGCTGCAGTGATCCTGCTTTGGGAGAGTTCTCAGTCCTGTAGGAGATGGGTCAAGAGAAGTATGAAGTATGGAGTTTTAATTTACGAAAGCAAAATTCCAGCTCTCCAGGGACACAATGAATAGGATTTTCTGTGTCACTGCCCTCAGGGACGAGGATGTGGAACAGAACTGGCAGATCTTTAAGGAATCCTTTGTAGAATGTGAGAGCTAGCAATCACTAGGAAGATATCAAAAAAGGAGATTTGCATGGCTGAGTAGAAAACTGTTGGTGAAACCAAACACAAAAACCAAATGCACAGATCATGAAAATGAGGACAAATGGCCTGGGAAGGGTATACAGATGAAGTTCAGTTGTGTAGGAAGGCAAAAACTAAGGTGGAGCATTTGTATTCATGAAGAGGGTTTCTACAGATATGTTTACTAGAAAAAAAAGTGAAATAAGCTGTACCTCTCCCCCTTACTTCAGTATACAGTGCTGAAGAATGAGTAATTATGGATGAGAAAAAGGCTGAGATACTCCATACCCTTTTTGTCTCAGTCTTCAATGGCAAGTTCTCTTTCCACAGCTCTCGAGTGGATGAACAGGAGCATAGGAAATGGTGGGGGAAAAGTGCTTCACACTGTAAGTAAATATCAGGTTAATGATCATCTGAGGAACCTGAACATACATAAGTCTATGGAACCTGATCAAACACATCCCAGAGTCCTGGGCAGTTTTGCTGATGCTGCTGCCAAGACAACTTGGCATGATATTTGAGAAATCGTGGTTGTCATGTGAGCTCCCAGGGGACTGGAAAAAAGGAAATGGTACCCATCTTTATTTATGGTAGAAATGAGCACCCTACTACTGAGGGTTCTCCTGAGGGTACTACTGACCTGTCAGCCTCCCCTCTGTGTCCGAGAAGATCATGGAACAGATCCTCCTAGAAGCTGTGCTAAGGCACAGGGAGGACAGAGAGTTGATTGAAACAGCCATCACAACTTCAGCAAGCTTGTCAAATTCTGGCTGACCAACCCCTCGGCTTTATATGATGGGATGACTACCTCATTGGACAAGGAAAGAGCTGCATATGTCATTTATGTGGACTGCTGCAAAGCTTTTGATGCAGTCCTCTAAAACACCCTCCTCTCTAAATTGGAAAGAGATCGATTTAATGGGTACACTGTTAGGGGAATAAGAAAAGGGCTGGATGGTTGCATCTAGAGGATAGTGGTCAACAGAGTCCTAATGGATATCAGTGACAAGTGGTGTGCCTTGCAGGTTCATATTGGGAGCATTTTTACTTGATATCTTCATTAATGTCACAAAGAGATCAAGTGCACCTTCAGCAAATTTGCTGGTGGCACCAGGCTGAGTGGTGCAATTGCCACACCTGAAGGACAGGATGCCATCCAGAGGGACTTGAAAGGTTTGAGAAGTGGATCCATGGGAATCTCATGAGATTTAACAAGGCCAACTGCAAGGTGCTGCACATGGATCAGGGCAAATCCTGGTATCAACACAGGTTGGGGGATGAATAGATGGAGAGCAGCTCTGCCCAGAAGGACTTGGGGATGCTGGTGGATGAGAGGGTGGACATGACCCAGCCATGAGCACTTGCCACCCATAAAACCAAATGTGTCCTGGCTACATCCAGATTTGAATTTGGCTGCATCCAGAGCAGCGTGGGCAGCAGGGCCGGGGAGGGGATTCTGCCCCTTTGCTCCCCACCTGCAGTGCTGCACCCAGCTCTGGGGTCTCCAGAACAGGAAGTACATGGAACTGATGGAGAGAGTCCAGAGGAGACCATGAAGATGATCAGAGGGATGGAAAAACTCTCCTATGAGGAAAGGCTGGACATGAGAAGGCTTTGCGGTGACCTAACTGTGGCCTTCCAATGTCTGAAGGAAAGCCTACAGGAAAAAAGGAGAAAGACTCTTTACAAGAGCATGTAGTGACAGGGCAAGGTGCAATGGCTTAATGCTGAAAAAGAGTAGGTTTAGATTACATATTAGAAAGAATTTCTTTTCCATAAGGGTTGTGAGACACAGACACGGGTTGCCTAGAGAAGCTGTGAATGCCGTGTCCCTGTGAGGAGGCATGGTTGGATGGGGCTCTGAGAAACCTGATCCTGTGACAGGTGTCAGCATCTGTGGCAGAGGGGTTTGGAACTCCATGGTCTTTAAAGTTCTTTTCAACCCAGACCATTCTATGACACTATGAAGAAGAGATTTAATAAAATATATAGATTTTGCAGAATAAGCTTGACTACTTTTAAGATCAACGTCTCAGGGATGAACATGACAGGAAGAGATTTAATTTGCTGTGAGGAGGTACAGATTTTTTCTGAAGTAGTTACCTTGCTATTTGAAAAGACTAGGTCATTACCACAGTAACGTGTTATCACCTGACCCTCATACACACACCTGGGCCAGATTCAGATCTCAATCTTGTCAATGTAAATCTGAAATAAACCTCATATGAATGATTAATTATTGTATATTGTATGGACCCCTGTAGCTGGAGACCACATAGGCCATCACATACAGTAAGTATTCTATCCCTGGAACAAATTCACAGGATATATTTCATGTAATCAATGTGTAAAGCCTATTTTGCTTGGAGAAAACATGAAAAGGAGTAGTAGTTATCCTGCTAAATTTGGCTATAAGAACATTAATATTTTAATGGATCTTAGAAATGTACCGAAGATTTCCTCAAATAGAAAATTAGTTGTACAAAAAGGAATTCGGAAATTAAGATTCTGATCCTGCACATATATATGTACACATTTAAAATTATGTGCTTGTACAGATCTCTGGACAGTCTCTTAAAAGTTTTACAGTGAACAGTCTTCCAATCTTTGAAGGACTGGGTCCTAATTCAAAACCTGACATAACCAAAGAGAGTACCATGACTGGAAAAAGAAGAGAGAAACACTTCAGCACATATTTCCTGTTTGATGTGATCTGATTCACAGGATGAGAGGCAGTGTTTTGTACAGCCTCTGCTGCAAATTCTGGTGGTGATGGAGTTGGGTGAGTGACATCTTCCTGAGCTCTATGTTGTCACAAAGCACAGTCCATGAGATGGTGTCCAACACAGAAGAGAAATGCATGTATGGACTTACCATTGCAACTGTGAAAAGCCACTGCTCATCTTGGCTTATGAGGTTCAGCCCTTCTGCAATTCCTGGGATCCGTGTTTGGTGCCCATTGATTGCCCATCTAGGCACGCTCAAGCTTCAGACTGCATAGGAAGAGAGACATGAAAGAGAACCATGGGCATGAGCTTCACTCAGCCTCCACATCTGCAAATGTTCCAGCTCTGGAGATTCACTAACACTACACTTCGCGGAAAACCTGAAGAGCAGGTAGTTTTCCCTGAAAAAGCAGCTGTGCTTTAAGAGGGCCCTGAGCCTGGGCTGCTCTTCAATATTTTGATATAAGTGTGTGAGTCCCAGAAATCCCTCATGCATAAGATGAACATGACTGAATCTGGAGTATATTTAAGATCAGTCCATTCCCTCTCTTGGGCTTCTGCAGGGTGCAGTTACAGCAAATACAACATAGGTCGGAAATACCTCCATATATTTGTAGGCTGCAGCTTTTAGAGTGCAGAGTAAAATGTGATAGGACAGAAACAATCACGTAACAAAAATGAGATTAGGTTACACAGTAGTGAGGAGTCAGAGAAAAAGGAAAGAAAGCTTATAAGATATCAGACTCCAAATACAGCCAGGTCTGACATCTCTCCCATCCATAGTCCCATTAGCTCCCTCTAGAACTTCATCCACTCTCCATCCATGTGTTAGAGAGCCAGAGATCAATAGATATATCCAATTCCAAGTTTGCATGGCTGTACGAATACAGAAGTGTCTATTCTGCTTTGAAGATCTTTAAAAAGAAAGACTTCAAATTTATCTCCCCTCGGTGATAATTGAAATTGCTGAGAAGGTTCCTTTATTTTTTTGACAATTGTCTTGAAAAAGTCATTCTGCATACATACTTACAGAAAAAAGAGAGGAAATATCCAGCCAGATTTATCCTTATATTCCGTTTTCTGGAAAGCTTTTAGATTTTGCTGGGGTTCTTTGTGCATATGCGTGTGTAACCTTAACAGCAGATCTGGTGTAGTGGATGTATAACTGCAGCTTCCTGTTTCTACATAAACCTGTGCACACTTGGGAAATGAATCTGTGCCTGTGGCTCCTCTGCAGAAAGTGGTGGTTTTCACATTAACTCTTTGTCCTAGTAATGAGGCCCACTCTGTCTAGTGCGACAGACGTGACAGGATAAAAAAAATATTGATGGATGATTAAAGATATGATTATTTCCCTTTACTGCATATATGCAGCCTGTGTCCAGCCAACCACTTCCTTTAATTTACAGCACATTCTGAAAATATAATTGATAAAAAATTGTTGTGTGACTTAGGCCCTATATTAACAATTACACATTTTTAATATAGGGTGGGTTGCAACCCTCCATCTCTTTTTATTTTCTTCCTTTACAATCCTACCACACATGAAAGTACATCAGGCTAATGCTTTAACGATTAACTCTTCTGACTTTGATTTGAGGCAAATAAAAAATCCTGGTGAGTGTGCCTTTGAGAGCTGTGTGAGGAGCAAACCTTTAAAGAGCTTCTATTTCTGTCCCATCATCTCAAATTATCTTGTTTACCCCCTGAGTTCTGAGCAGGTACCATTACTGCACTCAGTTGTCCACATCATCTTTTGAAGGGAAAATTAATTCTGAATTACTGGCCCTATAACTGCCTACTTCTCCACATCATCTGTCAGCAAAATAAGCAGACAAAAGCTGGCTAAGTGGATTTCTGTTAGCTGTCATTTAAAAGGAAAGGGACAGGTGTTGAATGAAGCTTCTTTCTCTGACTGCTAGTTAACAATACATATAGAAGAAGTTTAATTGCTTGCATCCACCTGCACCCTTGTCATTTCCCGGCTTTATTGATTTTAATGAAAATATTAAGTGCACTTCAGGAGCAACAGCTAAAGTGACATGTTGATTGAAATATACAGGAAAATGTATAATGGAAGCAGGCTATTACAGTTTTAATAGAATCTGAAAGAAGTAACATCTAGAGCAGCACTTTTCCCTGCTATTCTTCTGCATACAGCAAGTTCTGAAATGAGTAATTGGAAGCTGAATAAATGTTTGGTCATTGTTAAAGCAATCTTTCACCCTAATAACCTAATTTTTATTGAAAGTGACCCAGGCCTTTTCCGCATATTTTATTCCATTAGGTACCCTTCAGGGTGCCACATAAACACAACAAAATATGGGTATGAACAGAATCCAAATCACGAGAGCTCAGAATTGTATACAATGACAACTTTGTAGTGAAACATAACAGCGGTCTCTCTGTTTCAGTAAAGGCCTGTGTGAATGGCTTTGAGTTTTTTTGAAGCTACATTCTCAACTTTTATTTAGGTGATATTGGACTTAATGGAGCAAGGAAAATAAAAACAACCATGGCAGGTTTGGTTCAGGAACAAAATTCAATGAAAATTTGATTTTTAGTTCTTTGTATTCAAGTCTCTTCCTGGTAATACTTGGTGCATCCAAAGCTGTCAAAGAGTTAAGATACATAAAACTCTCCAACTGAAGAAAGATTCAGTGCCTCTTCTGTAGCAGAATTTCTTTAAGGAAGCTCTGTTTTGTTAATGCATGTTTATCATGAAGAAAGCTGCTCAGATTCTTCTTTTTCTCAGTTCAATGGATCTTATGTGTTTTGAAATTGCTAATGTAGCCGAACTGCAAGTCCCAATGGAGCTGTTTTATACACATAATAATCAATTTCTGATATCTCCCTTCACATTAATTGCCAAAATTTTTATACCTTTAGAATACCTAGTCAGAAACCAGGGTCTCTTATTGCTTGGTGCTGCCCAAGCACATACCAAAAATGTTACCACTTAAAAGGGCTCAAAATCTAAGTATAAGACTAGAGAGAGAAGTGAGTAGAAGAAGCAGGTCATTTTAATTGGCAAAGGTCAACACATGAGCTGTCTGCTTGTCTGTCAAATGCTTTTGTGGGGCTTGTGGAACAGAATGGATTCACAGAAAGATCCTGAGATGATCTTATCAATGTTCATGGGCATGTCCTCCCTCTAGCAAGGAATACAATGATGGAAAAAGGACTTTTCTCAACATTTCTCAACATTCCTGCATAGTAATGCAGGAATGACCACACTGAGTCCACTATCCTGTCTTTGCTAATAAAGGTGTCACCTTTGTTAATAAAGGTGACTAAAAGTACAGAGCAAATGCACAGCATCATCTTCGTACAAATACTCTCAAGATTCTGGGAAAGAATTCTCCAAGAGAGATCCTATCTGTGCATGGCTTTAAAGATTTTTTTCCCCTTTGAACTTGCTTAACTACGGTCTGAACATGTTCAACATTTGAACACTTGCGCTGCTTTCACAGCTTAGCTATTGGATGAAATATCTCCTGGATTTATATTTGAACATACTGGTATCATTGTGCCTCATTCTGATATTGGAGGAGACATTCCCTATCAGGCCCTTCCAGATTTTGCAGTTGTCTTCCACAGCTGAATTGTGGAAGCCCCTTTATGTGAACTTTGGTTGTCTTAGTTGCTTTTCTGTACCATTTTACAGTTCTACCTCAACATGGGGACACCAAAACTATGGACAGCACTCAATTACTAGTACAAAGATTTATAGAGAGGCATAAAGATATTTTTCTTTTGTTCTCCATGCAATTTGTTAATGACTGACTCAGCATTCAAGATGTCCTTTCAATGGCTACTAAATATTGTGTCAACATTTACAAAAAGCAGATTTTTTAAATTCAAGACTTTAGTTGTCAGCAATTCAATACTCTAATTCCTGTCCTGTTTAACTAAACTTGGCCTTTTTTTCTCTAACCATTGCTTTATATTTATGTGCATTGAATTTCATTTGCCATTTTGCCCCATTACTCAGATTTTCATTCAGCTCTTAACGAGTAGTTCTTATCTTTCCAGACTGGAAATCATAGTACAATTCCTGTCTTTTCCAGATCCCTTGCAAAAATGCTGAGCAATATAGATATCTGTGGAATTCCACTGGTAAGTAACTTTCTAGTTTTTCCTTTCTATCTCTTATTTTGTTATGTATATATGGGGAATTTTTTTTTTTATAATGTCAAGAGTCTCCTAGTTTCCTTCTCAGATATCTCTGAGGGATTTTTAAAAATGTCGTCTGAATAACAATTGATCTATCTTTTCCTTGTGCTCAGTGTCTCTTTTAAGAAATTGTAATAGATTGAGACATTATTTAGCTGTACAAAAGCTATCTTGATTATTCTTCTATACATCATATTTTGTCAAGTAGCTTATAATTATTCTTTGGACTAATTGCTGTTGATCTATCTTGTATCTATATCAGACTTTCTGGTGTGTAATTCCCAAGACCTTGCTTATGACTTCTCTAAAAAATTTTAATCCTGCTGGCCACTACATTTATGACATTGGCAGAGCTTTAAATAAGAGATTGTATGTTGCAGGTGATAAGTTGTCTATTTCATCCCTGAGTTCCCTAAAACTCTTGGGTAAACACCATCTGGTCCTAATGATTTGTTGTTGTTCATTAAAAGCAAGTGGGTTTGTACAGGTTGGACTGGACATGTCCATATTGAGATGAAAGGGGAGGAATGAGTTGGGAGTAATGGAAATATCTTTAAATTAAACTGCTTAGGGTTGATGTTAAGGACAATAGAAGGGTATTAAATGAGATGATCATGATCAAAGACACACTTTCAGGTTATCTTCACAGGAAGACTGAGAATAGATCTGACTGGGCAAAGTTTGTGAACAGTACAGTAAAGGACACAGAAAAATAAAGATGAAATGAAAAAAAACCAGTGAAAGCAAGCATTCTTAAAAGACTGTGTTTCTGAAATATATAGGGGAAAATTTTACACATGAGGGCTTGATTGACCAAACTACTTGTGAGAATTTGGGTCTCACAAACTGACTCTTAAGAAGAATTGGATAGCAGAAAGTATACTGCCTTAGTGTTGTAGTCTAGCAGCCATTTGCTAAGATTGGTAGAAAAAGAGAAAGCTGTAAAAAAATAAGGACTGAAGTATAATAGCTTAAAATGAAGGAGGGCTGTCTAGATGCAGAATCATACAAAATAAGTATATGTTGTGACTGATCATGGGTGGAATCACTAGGGAATTCTAAAGAAAAGTTAATTTAAAGTAACAGACATTACATTTAGTAGTGATGATTTTGTGCTTTATTTGTCAGTTATTATTATACTTAGAAATATTTTGCAAAGGCAGTTTACTCATGTCTGTCATATAAGTATTTTGAAAAGTTGAATTACAAAAGAGGATCTTCATGTGTCATGTGTAACTGTTAATTTAAGCTGTGTAGGAAAACTGAGAAATAGGCACAGGCCATCTGTACCATGTATTCCAGATGTTGAAAGGGGCAATGGGTTATGAAACTGCAACTCAGAAAAATAACATCGAGGATATAAAAGATTGTCCGAATATGGTTTAAAATAATAATTACTTTTGGTATTCTTTTGGTGAGAGGTCAAGAATATGTACTTAGCCAGAATCCAATCAAAACTGTCACCTTAATTTTCTGTTGGTTTACACAAAGTCAGTAAAAAAATGCTTCCCAGTTCACAACTAACTGTGTTTCAGAATGAAATAAACCTTTAGTTGACATTGTTTTCTATACTCAGTTGAGTCCTACTGATGTTAAAAATCCAACTATGTGGACATGGGGAAGAGGAGACCTCCAAAAGGCATGGAGTAGTAATTCAAACTATCAACAAATGCAGTGTAAACAAACAGGAAGATCTGCCCCATGCAAAACCCAGAGCTGAACAATAAAATATGAGAAAAGCAGAGGGAAAATAGAGGTATGTACAATTCTCACAAAACGACATGAAAATGTATTGTCTTTTCAATACTTTTCATGCAACCAAGTCTCTTGGAAATTGCCCTTGATTTGCTTCTTAGAGCTGGATTCTACACAGGCAAGACATGAAGTCTTTAAAACCATGCAAAGCCCTAAATATTTTCATTGTGTAATTTCTTACATATCACTTTTATTTGTTAGGTTGTCAGCATATTACAGGTGTCCACACCATCAAATTCTCACTGCATCCTGACAACCTTTAAAAGAAAAGGAAGCAAATCTGAAAGAGAGAGAAATGATTTTACTCATTATATTAATAATTTTCTTATGTGTGAAAGTGATTATATTTGAAATAACATTAGCAAAACTAGAGTATTATGTTTAAAATAATAACAGCTGAATTTATAAGAAGCGTAATTGACGCCAAGTCTGTCTGAGTTCAAGATGTTTTTGGAAAACACTCACAGGCACATGGGGTGATTCTTGGCCTGTCCTGTGCAGGGCCAGGTTTTGAACATCACTGATTCTTATGGATCTTCTGGACCTTTTGGATCTTCTATAGCTTTGAGGATATTCAGATTACTAATTTCGCAAAGAATACTTATTTGATAAATCCTGAAAAAAAATACAATCTGTTATTTAAAACAGAGATACTCAAGATTGTATATAATTCTGAATACTTTTTGTCAGTATTCAGCCTTTTGAATGAATTTTTCTTCAATACTGTTGGTAAAATTAGCTTTTGCTTTTTCATGTTTCATTTTGCAAGACTTTTTCAAGACATATTTAATTTAGATGATCAAAAAATTTCTGCATGTCTATTGGCAAATAAAGTCAACCTCTATATTGTAAAAGCTGATGTTCTGGAGGAAGAGATAAAAAACAAACCCATTGCCTGTCTTTTAGCCTTGAAAAGCAGAGTTACCAGTTTTATCTGCCAGCTTAGCTGCTGGCTCACAAAGATTTGACATACACCTTATACAGTTGGGTGTACATGAAATAAGATGGGGTGTTGAGTCTATTTAATGATTCTATTTCCATCTAATATTAATTAATAATAAGATATTATTCTATCAAACATCTGCTGTCTAATCTACAATGCCATAACCACACAAGAATATATCTGTCTGCAAAAATTGTGATGTTAGTAAATATCATAAGTTAGCAATTGAAACACTGCAAATGATTTTGTTCATTTCAATGAATAACATTAGAGAAGGAAAAGTTAGTCGTAGGAAATACCTTTTTGCTAGCTCTGGAGATCAGCCACAAGCAAAACACTTTCATGTGGAAAAATAAAACAACCTTGGAGTGTCTGATGAATATTTCATAACATTTGTGACTTTCAGTGTTCTCGTTGTAGACTAGTCAGCACTGGGCTAGAGAACATCATCTTTGCTCATATCAGTAAGCATCACTCACATACAAAAGACTACATTTTAAAATTGAAATATAATGTAGGCTTGAACCCTATAAATTTTCTTTACGTTCTAGAAAAAAACCCTCAAAAAAACCAGGGAATTTTAGGAACCAGTTTTACTGAACCTGAAATGTCTTGTCTGCCATTTCCAAGATAAAAAGGCAACCATTTAAAATAGATTTTTTTTCTCTTCTCATAGTTTACTTCTCTTATAAATTACATCAAATATTTTTTATCCTACCGCACCCAATCACTCTTGGCATTTTGTAATTTCCATTCCTTTCCACACTGCCTCTTTTTAATGAATATACCTTTGCAGTAAAATAACATGTCACTAATTTAACAGCAAAGTTTTGATGATTATGTCTTCTGAGGAAAATGACAGAAGTTTTCATAGAAACTTTAGAAAGACAAGGTATAGAAACACACAATTAGAGGAAGATGTACACAATTAAATGAAGATGTAAGCTATAAATTTATCCTCCATTCACTGAGTATATTATACTAACACGAAGTAGTGGATGCACTTTCATATTAGATTAGAAGACAACTTAGATGAAAAAATTATGTGACCATCTGAGTAAAAACCTGATTTTAAAGTATTACTGAATTAGAAAAACTCTTTTTAATGGGTTTTGTGGAAGAAAATCACTAAATTTTGAAATAGGTCTTTACAGGAGATGTACAGCAGTTCATGCTTACAAATGAATAGGGTCAAAAATACAAGGCCACATCAAATATAATTTGATTTCCACTGCATCTAAAGCTGCTACATGTCATTTAGGTGTTTCTTTTCTAAAGCACATACCATGACTGTGATTAATGCGTCACTTGAGTATTGCCTGGCTTCTGTGAGTGGGAGGGACATTTACTTTCTCATAAAGAATAAAAAACCTGAACTACTCAGACACTACACAATGAATTTTTGAAGTTATGATGGGAGTTCTGTGATGGAGGTTCAGACACAGGTAGATGTGTATATAAAAGTTTGAATTTTACTTGCACTTAATTATTTTTAACATAATTTTCATATGGAGATGAAACTTGTCCAACACATAGAGTTAGCCTTAGCTATGGAATAAGCAAAATTAGTCAAATAGTTTAAAATTCAATTCTGCCAAGCAGGAATTTTTAAACCTAATTGTCCTGAATGAAACACAGCCATGCTGTGATTTTAGTTATGGAGAAATGCTGTTGGAATCAGTAAAACAGTATGTTTTCCCACCCAATGCCTTTCCAGTGAATAAAGTATGTTAAGTATGTCAAGTTATGTTATGTAAAAAGCTGGTATTTACATACATGACTTGAGAATGAAAGATTCATTTTTCAGACAAAGTTTATAGATGATACTTTTCCAACTTGCTCCCGAATGCAGCTTTTGACAATGTTTAAACAAAGTTCTGAATCAAGACTACCAGCTTGTCAGTCCAACACTACCTATCTTCTCAATTCCTTGTGAAAAATCTTTATAGACCACTACTTGTTCTAGAGAAAGTTCAAGGTGCTACAGATTTAACCTTCTCCATCATTACATAAAAATGGTTGGTTCTGAATTTGACTTATACACTGTGTTCCAGAAAACAAACAAAAAAATCCCCAGCCAAACAAAACCCAAACCCAAACAAATGGTTTGTTTTGCCACTTATTGAAACTTGAGTCCCAAGTAATAAATTACCTGTTAAGTTATTATAACTGAATTGATAACAAGGTTTCTGTATCTAAACTACTTTTTGGGACTTTGAAATGTGAAATAATTTCCTGGAATCACAGGGTGGGTAAGGCTGTAAAGGTTCAACCTCTCTGCTCACAAGGGGTTCTCTACAGCACATTACGGTTGTGTCTGGAAGACCTTTGCATAATTCCAAGGAAGGAGCCTCCATAACCTCTCTGGGCAGTTTCTCACATCAGAAAGAGGAGTAAGCACTGAAATTCCTCAGAAGGTCAGGCTGCCCCTCAATAGGAAGTATGACAGTATGACAGAATATGATAGTATGACAGAACTGGACAGTTCAAAGAGCACCTTTACCTCTTGAGTCCCTTATGTGGGGACACTGAGAATGCCCCATGCTTGGTTGTGCTTGTTTACACTACATGTTGCAAGACAGCATCTTGGCTGAGAAATAAAGAGAAGAAAAAAACACTCAAATACATTTGCGTTTGACAATTAAATAAGAATTATATTGGCTTGTGTAATGCCACCATTGAATGTCACTGACCAGATTGGTGTTGACTGGTTCAATAAAAAAATGGATATCTCATAATTACTGTGTCCTGCAACAAGTTAGAATGATTCTTCCAGTGCTTGGCCTTCACACTGAGAGACAGTTGGAGGAAAAAGAAAGACTGTTTGTGTAATGCATTGCAGTCAGTCACAGTTACAGCTGTACTGTTACTGTAGTGAGAAAAAGGACTGCTTTCCTAACATCACTGGGCCACAATGATCCCTTGGAAAAATGCTACCTTCAGTTTGGGTCTGAGACTTTTTATATTATACATACACCCCCCCACATGTCAGTAATTTTACATTTATATACACCTACTGGATATGTTCATATACACACATTATACACGCATGCACCACCTCAAACTATATTTAAATAATGTGATTTATGTAAATCATAAATGAGACAACTGCAGACTCAGTGACAGTGGTGAAAGAACTGAACCATTATGGGGTATAAGTCTGAGCCTGTTGAAAATATTGGATAGGTGAAGTAGCACACACATGGTGCTATTCCTAGCCATGAAGAGAAGAAGTGACCTTGCACATATTGGTTCTGCCTGAGAAACTCTGAAATGTATGGTGGAAGAGCTGAAGGGAAGAAAACAACAGATAGGTTATCTGTATGTAGTTACAGCAAACCCAAGTGGATCAATACAGTAGGTCACAACCATCATTAGCTGGGTCTAGAAAGAGGGCTATGAAAGACAAGATTGCATTAAGCACAAATGTGTGCTTCCTTTTAATGGGGATGGATTGCAAGGATGCTTTTGGTTTTGCTTTTATCTTTGCTCAGGCCATCTGCTCCTTACAGAGGAGTGTTCATAATCTCCACATGTCAGGCAATACCTGCACTGTGCTGAGCACCACCTCTACTGGCAACTGGAACATCTATGTTTATACTGTTCTTGAAGTTACAATGGGATTGAAATGCCTGTGGAACTTCCACAGAAAGGATGTGATCACACCAACCCTAATGGCCATAGAATCCTTCCAATAGTAAAATCTTTAAGCACCTTTGATGCTACAGAAAGAGAGACTCAAGGTATAATTACTTGTATTAAATGTGATGTGTACAGCAGATGTGAGATATGGGAACAGAATCTTACTGCCAGGGGATGTAAAGCGCACATTTAACAAAAAGATACTTGCTTATTAAGAAGGCTGTGTAGTCTAAATACTAGTCTGCTAGCTGATTGAGGTATCTCAATTGAGGTATCTCGGACTTGTTCATTCTAGTTGGTGTTCTAGCAGACTGGTACAGCTTGTGAGTTTTCTGAACATCTTTCTGAACATTTCTGAACAATCTTGAATTGAAGCTAGTAGAGATGTCAGAGCCAATCCTTTGAGAATTAAACATCTTCTTGAGACCTTGTTTTGAGACTTTGAATAGCTGGCTTGCTTAGCCTTTTTTCCCCCAAAAAATCTTACTCCATAACACTCCCTTGTGCAAATTACAGAATGAAAGAAAAAGCATCCCAAAGTAAAAACAGTAGATAATGAAAAATATATGATAATCCCCTTCAAAAATCACACTGAATGTGAAGCAGACAACTTTTAGTGTTCATCTTGTAATGCTTTAGATAGATGAGTGCCTTATCTGTTATTGTTTAGAATGCTGCTGTAAATAAAAAAATATTGCCTTGGCCTTTCCAAAGCTATCCTTTCCATCCATGCTCAAACCTAAACCTCCTTTAGTGAATCTTAAGCATAATAATTCCTTTTTTTTTTAATTCAATACAGCTTCATTTTCAATCTGTTTGAAGATAGCTGTGACTCCATTGTCTTTATGCTTCCTTCATGTAATGGGATGCACAGAGGTAACAGGGGACAGAATTGTCTCCACCCTGGAATCCACTGACAACAGACCAGAACCAGGACATTTGTGTTCTCTCTCAGAAACTCTATCTTACAAACAGAAGTAAAAACTTATTCAGAGCAGAAATTAAAGAAGACAACTTTAATACTATTTTATTCATTCCAATTTGTATATGCAGACAATTATGTAGATCAGAAGGAACTGGGAAAATGTGTTTTTCAGAGCAGAAAACCCTGTTGCTATTCCAAAAGGCTTCAAAAAAGAGGAAAAGAGGAGCAATCCATGTAATCTGTGAAATATAAAACATATTAGGAAGGCTTGCACTGTGATTTTCAATGATACGTGAAATCTAAGTCTTTTCCTTTACCCACTCATATGTCAGCCTTCTCTGGTTTGTTTGTGAAATCTACCCTCCTACATGCATGTCAGAACTTGTGAGAAATCAAAGAAGACCGTGTTACTCAGTTTAAAGAGTATCTGGTGTATCGTAAGGAAGATGGTAAACTCTTCAGAGAGTGTCAGATATAACTATGGGAACGGATAAGAAAGATGCTTTTTGATAGCACTGACAGACAGAAGGAACACAACTGTGTAAACCTCAACAGGATCCTTATTCTCCACTTTTGTTGTCTCTGTCTAGAAACTGAAAACAAGCAAACTCACTTTTGTGTGTATTGTTGTAATGTAACAGAAATGTTAGTTTCAGTGACTCTTGTTCACTCTTACATGTTTTGCCCATACCTTCTGCATTTCTGTGGCTAAAGTCCAGTCAGAGATTACAACCCAGAGAATGGGGTGAATGAAGAAAGCATTTGTGGAGAGCGTGACTGATGCTTTGTCATACTATTTTCAGCAGCTAATCTGATAGTTGTACTCTTGGCTAGGTGACTCATAAGGGATAATACCAGTAGAAGGTGTCTTAGTCACCTAGTTTTTACTTGTTTGAGAGTTTTCTGCTTTGCTGAGCAAGGTCTTCTCATCACCTCCAGATTTAGAGGGAAATAGCATTCCCTGATGGCTAGTATTTTAAAATTCAGATGTATCTTGTCAATGCTTTCTAGTATTGTGCAAACACTTTCTATCATTACCCTGATACGAACAATATTTTCATTTGCGTTTCTCAAATCAGCATTCTGTAGGTTGATACAGCTAATGGAAACTTTTCTAATTAATTTCAGTGTGTATCGTTTCATGTGAGCATATTACAAAGTAGGGTTTCTTCTACTCCTGCATACAGGGTGACCCGACAGTGCATTGAACAAGCAAACACCCTGTTGTCTTCCACATTTATGAAATCTCCATTTATGAAATAGTTATTGCTATTGTATCATTAGCAAGAACTATTAGAAGTATTCTCTTGTACTGACCTTATTACTGAAGATAATTTTGGTTTCAGAGCAAGTAACTCCTCTAGTCAACTCTTTCTAATCAAATGATCAAATAATTCTTCAAACCAGAATATTGGATTAATTTAAAATTATTTGCTTTTGACCATATGAGGATGTATTGCTCAGGATTGCATTTAATGTCTTTACCAATTTTTTCTCTTTCTTTTTCTCCCCGCCAAAAAACCCCTGGTTATATCAGTGCAACAGACACATCTGATATCCACTTTCATCACAGTTTATGAACACAAAGTCAGTAATAATGTGTTGTGTACTCGTACAGAACAACCTTTCCTTTTCCTTTAATATTATCCTCTCTTGTGTTTAATTCTCGATACAGAGCATTGGTAGATGTCCCTTTAGAGACGACTTTTGCCTATGCAGACTTGAAGACTGATTTATGCACCAATACCAAGCTGTTTTCTTTTTCATTCCTTACCACCATATAAATCAATTAAAAATACTACTGTTTCCTGGAATTCTTGGTAGATACTGGTTTTGACTGAGACAGAGAATTAATTTTAATTCACAGTAGCTAGTATCGGGCTGTATTTTCAATTTATGTGCAAACAGCATTGAAAAACTCAACTTCAAAGGGATGGTTTAACTATTGCTGAGCAGTGCTTAAGCAGCATCAAGCATTTCTGAGCTTCTTGAAACACTTTGACAACAAGGACTGGGAATGCACAAGAAGGTGGGAGGAAGTAAACTTACAACAGCTTATCCCAGCTGAGCAAAGGAGTAGTGCAGACCACATGGCATCATATTTAGCAATAAAAACTGAGGGAAGAAGAATGGGATTTTCAGAGGGATGGCAAGATATTGCTCAGCAGACATTTAGCAAGATTGTGAAATTTGATCCATAAGCTGTCTTTGCTGGATGATGCAGCTCACATTTCCTTCAAAGTAATGGGAAAAAAGGAGAAACCTTGAGTGATTCACATTGATTTGAATTTACTGTGTACTCTATAAACACTAGCAAGGGCAGGCCTCATCATTGTATGAAACAGAAATAAAGTTCTTCCCAGTAGATTGCTGGGGTCTGACAGAAACCAGGATGCATCAAGGTAAACACCACAAGGGCCAGGTGAGACAATACATCTAGTTGCCTTGGTTTCTAGTTGAAATGGTGTACCTCAACTGGAGAGCTGGGCTAGTGTTGCATTTTGTGTTCCCTACTGTCATTTGCATATGATAGGGAAACAAACACTACATTGTATTTGTCCAAGCGACTGTTTCTCGTCTGTACTTTCAGGATACATACTTTCATGTTACAGTTTTTATTACGTACATCTACACCGACCATAGTTATACGGAGAAGCATGCTAGATTGGATAAAACCTTCTTCTATTTTTCTCTATTAGTAGCACTTAACAGGTAGGAGAAAGAAATACATTTATATGTGTGCTTATGCACTCAAATACAAAAGTGGGCTCTGTACTGTCCTACACATGTTTTTACTGCCACAAATTCCTCCTTCTAGGAAGTATAAGTTTCAAACTTTTTAAGTGTCAGAGGCAAAAGAAAGTTTTTGCAACACTTTAAAACGGAGAAAGGCACATAGGAAGCTGGTTTGGCTTGGCTTCTACTTTTAGTGACATAAAAACTCCACAAATATTTACAGAATTTACTAATATCATTAAGCAAATATTTTAATGTTTAAAAAAAAGAGTCTGAAACTTTTTTATTAGTTCCTTTTAAGACAGGGAGAGATACAGACTTACTCCGCACCAAAATCTACATCTTTCTCTTCTTACCCTATGCTTTCTTTTTTTCCCCTTTGTTTTTGTTGACAGTCATTCCCTGGAAATAAGTACCTAAGTATTTTATTTGAAGACTATTCAAATGGATGGGAATGTTTCCACTGACTTAACTTGTTCTTTACACCTGACCATATGTTTGGAAGTGCTGAAAGTCATCTAAAATGAAAACACATCATTCACTACATAGGGAACTTACTGTACAGGTGAAGGACTGGCTCCTTCTTCTGTCTGTTAACATTTCTTGACTTCCAGGGGAACAACCTAAACACAATAGAATCTGACTTTCCATTGCCTTTACACCTTCTGTAACCATTTGCATCTCTGCACTCTGTGGAAACTGTGGGTTTTCTTAAAACCATTCCTGTTGCTGTTGGCAATACAGTTTATTATACAGTGTTTCATTCTTCCCAGAAGATAAACAGATAAGTAACATAAGTAACTCCAGGATACCAGGAGTAGAAGACAGATAAAAAAAAAAAAAAGCTTGTTGAGCTCTTTCAGATGAATAATCTAAACAAAGACATGGGAAATATAAATGTGTAGAATTAGACTTGTCTTAACTGAACAGGTACTGATTTAAAAAACTTGTGTCCCTTTTGCATAGAGCTTATACTACTGGGCAACAGAGACGCGAGTGCATTTTCTGTAAAATACTGATGAACACAAAAACCTTAGCTATTGACACTGATATTGTTTCACAAGAAAGGTAGAGTGATTTGTTTAGGCTAATGTAACTATTTTATGCAGTTTCTATATGAGAAGAAGAGAATGTTTATTTTATTTCATTTGTTGTTGATCCATGCATAAAAAAATTGGTTAATTCAGCTTTCTTCTTTTGAATTCACAGCAAGTCATCCAGAATAAATGTATTAAACAGCAACTTCATCATGAAGTTTTCTGGGTGACTCAGAACACAAGGACAAATTGGAAAATTAATATAGTTATTTGTACATTATTTTGTTATTCAGCATCAAAAGAAAACATGTAATAATCTGACAGTCCTTCCATTTCCTAAACGATTGAAATCATTGGACACCCACAACCACTATCTGCAGTAAGTGGCATTAACAAAGCCATTGCTACTTATGCAATTAGTGGGTTTTGCAGAATCATTAGAGATCACTTTAGTTATTACTTTTTATGGCTTGGAAGGTTAAACATTCACAGTTAACAGAATTGCCTCTGATGGCTAAAAACTTCAAATTTCAGAGAAACATTAAAAAATTCTTTTCTCTATTTCCAGATGTCCATCAGAAAGGGTATGACCTAGGATAGAAACCATTTAAGGTGACTGTCTCCCGTTATCTCAGTATTTTCAGATTGTAGTGACAGCCATTTGAGAAAGTGAGAATGAAGTTTCCTATCCAAACTGATGAAAAAGGATTTAAGTAATATATAAATAGGATAAAATATAAATATGATCTGAGGCTATTTTAGTGATAAAGATGTAAGAATGTAACTTCTAGAATGAAATAATGCATCAGAATGAGAACCTATGCCCTAATACTCATGGAAGTCATCATCTAAGTGTTCTTCTACACTAATGAGCCTCATGCAAATCTACCTTGCCTCAAAGTATTTGTCCTGATCAGGAAGGGCTGCAACTCTTGCCCTCCCAACTTTGGCAGTCACACTTCACTTGCTCAGATTTGCTGTTGTTGGCTGCAAAAAAATATTAGGCTTAGAAACAAAATTTATTACCTCTGAACAACTGGATATTTTGTGTTTGTAAATGTTGTAGTGAGTGCTGAAGTTCGGTGCAATGTTTTGATTGTCTAAATCACATTACGAGGGTTTTTTCACTATATACCTCTGGGTAATTTTTACTTATGGCAACTGGTTGTACTGGGCCAAGTCTTAATCTTTTGCACGTCGTAAGTTTTTGTTATAAATTCTGCTTGTCTGGATGATGTTAACAAAGCTGTCCTCAAAGGGAAAAGATAAACAGGATAGACAGGAATTTTTAAGTATTCAACAAATGTGGGGGAAAAAAAGTAGTTCTTGACATTCTTAATATGTATTGTTTGTTTATTTTAGATTTGTTGTTGAGTTTAAAAGCATATCAGATACATGCATGACTGTGACTTGCTATTATCTCTCTAATCTTCTCCCCTGTGATTTTTACTAGTCAGATCTGTAGAAAGACATATTAAAGTCCATTTGTGCCTATTAGAATCTGAAATTAATCTTCTCTGTGCTCTCTGTGGATTTTATTGTGTCTGTTGAAGAGTTTGAGCATTATATCTTAAGCTTGGTGCAAGATTCTCTGTTTATTTGTGCTCTAATGGAGTTGCAGAAGGAATAGAACTGTTTATTTAATTTCTTCCAAAAGGAAAGTGTATTTTATTATAATTTTGTAGTGCAGTACTTCTCACTGCTCCATTGAGTCAAATGTTGTTAGCACACATAATTAAAAAGACAGCCCTTGCTGCAAAGAGCTTGTCTTGGTTTGGAAAGACAGATATCTGTCAGGGAAAAATGGAGTTTCCCTTGGAATGGAAAATGTAAAACCTCCTCCCTCCAAACTATTACAGTTTTGCAATTAGGAGCTTTCAGCCAAAAATATGTGAATAGGAATAACAGTTGTTTACTAGGAATATAAAAAAAATACAAATGCAGTTGTACAAAAAAAACAACCAATAAAAGTCCTAGAAAACCCTGACAGAGTCAGAGACAACCTGACACCCTGCTGTCAGGGTTGGAAGCAGTCCAGATAAATCCTCCTGGAGTAACAGATGTTCTGTGGAGTAGAGATGATCCTGTAGAAAAAAGGGTCCAGTGCTGGTGAAGTGGGTCCAGTCTTCCTCCAAGGATTCAGTGGAAAAAACCGCTGCCTTAGTGTTTGGGATTGCAGGTTCTATCCCTGTGGAAAGGCTTTGGCTCCTCCCCACTGAGTGGAGCATCTCACAGTGGAATGAGGTGATGTTACCAGTCATGTGAGCGGCCTTAAATGGCCCATTCACAGGTGGTGTCCCTTGGAGGAGGATGGGTGCAGGAGTAGGATGGATGGAGCAGGAGAGAAGAACAATATTTCCCAATCTGTTTCAACAGATAAAAACAGAATACACATTTTTGGTTACATTTTTCAACCCAAGACACAGCTTGTGAAGAAAGAATGTAAACATGAGTGAAGCAGCAGAGGAGTTGGGCAGAATAAGGTAAGGCTGGAACCATCCCATTCAGCAGAATAACCAGAAGTCACAGGAAAAACTCACTGTTATCTAGTGGTGTTCCAATGGCAGGATACTGTTCTCAGGAGGGATCTGACTGACAGAGACCGGCAGTGTCTTTATGAAGACTGGATATTGTTTATTTTTGTTTTGCATATGCTTAGCAGATATGCTTGTGATGGCTCCAATAGACATGCAGTTCTGATTTTTCTGTTTAATGAAAAGATCTCCCTGAAAAGAATTGACATTTTGGTGTTTTATTGTTCAGCTTATTCCAGTTGTGCTTGGAAAGCACTGGAATATCCTTGTAGAGAATTTGACCTGTGAGATGTGTGTTATCTGCCTATTATTTTAGTACAGTTTGTTCTTTTATTCGATCAATCAGTGTAAATTATTTTGAAAACTATAATACAGTTTTATTTCTGAGTTCACATGCAGAATGGAACCAGTGAAAAAGGTTAAGTAAAAGGAAATCCTTTCTTCATAACAAAAGAAATTGTGATGACTCTGGGTGCAGTTGCTAATTGCTACAAGTCTATAATGTACTAGTGGACAAGCATTATTGCAGTCTTTTTCTTACTGCTGATGTGCTGTGTTTGTATAACATATGTTTTATAGCTGTCATGTGGGAAACTTCTTTCCCCTATAAAGGGAAATATGTATGTATATGTATATAAATATATATGTAAGATAAATTATTGTGATTGCCACAGACTCACTTGGATGGGATATTCTCATGCAAATAACAAAAAAATTGATTTCTAACATATAGTCTGAATCACAGAAGAGTTTTTGTGGGAGGGTTACACTTAAAAGGAAACTGGTAAGGACACAAAGAAATGTTTTCTCTTTGTTTGGGAGTCAGTTTTCTTCAAGCAAACATAAGAGATGCACATATAAAAATATTTCACTATTACATGATGGCAGCTTAGTCTTTGTCTCTTCATATTCCATTGCTTTTCTGACTATATAAGCTTGAATGAGATGAAAAAATGGAAGGGTAGATTCAGCTGATTAACATTAATTATGAGAGAAAATGTGTGCTCTCTAGATCCTGTGGTGTTTAGAACCTGTAGTCCAGACATTATGTGATTAGTTTGTTCTTATTTTTTTCCTCATAGAATGAATTTATTTTAGCTTCTCCTAGATGTCCTGTCTCAAACACATAAATGAAATGCTATTATGTCCATAGAAGAAAATAAAAAACATGTCTCTGAAAACATGTCAGATGATTATAAGACACCTACATATCATGGTATGAATCTCTTATTAAACACACACACTTACTACTGATGGAGATTGTCTCTGGATCCCTTGGGAATACTTTAACACTGCTGAAACATTGCTGTCTGTGCTCCAGTTGACTTACTCCATAAGGAGTTGCTCTTTCTGTTTCAGTGGTATGTCTTTAAAAAAATGCTCTGAGAAGATGAAATATTCTTAAATACCTACTGCAGTAAGGTGGTTTTCTCTTGTGTTGACTTTTATTTGTCTGAAATAAGAGCAAAAGAGGTACAAAACCAGAAAAGTGCTGGATTTTACTTCTTCATTATTTGCCACATAAACTGATCCATAAAATCTTTGTTACTTAAAATATCCCTAGATCTTGGGATGAAAAATATAGTTCCAATTTTGTTTAAGTATCCCTTTTGAAGTGTATCTATGTTTATGCAATCTGAATCCTTGGGGGAAGAGAGTTCAGCACAGCCAAGGCAATTCTAAAAGCTGTGCCACATATTACAAAAGGAGAGCTACCCACATGTAGTAAGGAAAGAGGTGAGGCCTTTCTCACTTTCTCTGCAAATTGTTTTACCTTATTTCTTTCTCTTGGTCAAACAAAGGCTACAATACTAGAGTCTGTTGCAGAAATGTTGGCACTAGAGTAATATGCTTTGTTGGAAGAGAAAGTTGTAGAAACAAGTATGTCAGGCACAAGTTATAAAGATTTTAGATGATAATGAATTCTAGAGCTACTACTATGCTGCAGAGTGCTGTGTAAAAGTTTTTCTGCGTACATAAGTTCAGTTTGCTGGTCAGGGATACTTGGTTCCTCCATATAAAGAGTTTATAACCTCTCTGAAATGTAAGTGATTGGTGTCATCGAAAAGGTGAAGGGAGCTGAGGACTGCTGACCTTTTAACCAGGTGCACAGTTAGGTATTTGAACAAGACAAAGAAGAAGAAAGTGGTTTTTCAGTAAGTCTTGAGCGCTTACGTGTTTATGCTCTCTTAGCTTTGGGTATGTAAGCTGATCACAACTGCATGTGACATATGGGTGTTTTGCCATCTGTGCCAACTGATTGGCCAGTGTGAGGGCTGTGGGGAGCAGAACGATAGGGTAAGGGCACACCAGTGAGACTATCACTAGAAAAAAATTAACACCATGATTTTAGTTAATGGAGCACTGAGGTAAGCGACCTCTCTGTCCAGAGGATAATGAACAAAACCATCACAGACTCCCTCCTCCTGCCCATTTGTGCTCTAAATTTACAGCAATAGCTGAGTAATGTGATCTTAAGTATCATCACCTTTGAAAACTCTATGGAATTATCTTTGTTATGTGAATGAAGGGTGAGGGAAATCACTAAGTAGAAAAGAACAAAAGGAAAAATGTATAATTGAATATATGCGGGATGGAATTGAATAAAGATAAAAAAAATTACTTAAAAATATGGCAATGTCCCAGTATGAGCATAATTGTTCTGGAATCAACAAGTCAAATCATCATAAAATTTCTTTACATGAATATCCATTTTATGGATATCCATATGGATATCCATGTTACATTTATGATGAAGGAGAAGGCAGAGAAAAGAAGAAATATAGGAGATGAAGTTTTTAATATTAATCTCACCTGTATGAAGACCTACGTTTGATATGATTTTTGACTTACCCAATATTATTGTACCAACTAATAATTCTAGAAAATAATTGTAGAGATAGTTTTTAGGAAAAACTTACTGGAAGCGAAAAAAAAGCAAAGCACAAATTTTCAAATTCATAATTTGAAATTGATTTTACAAAGGAAAACTGTGGAATAATGAAATAACTCAGGCTGATAAAATCTGTGTTTTATGAATGATCTATAAATCGAGAAAACAGCAGGTTCAAGACATAAAAAGTGTTAAAATAATATATGATTACAACACTTTCTTTTCCCACAAACCTATTATTTCCAGTTTCTTAATTGGTTGTTTGTCTCAAGATGAATTACCTTATCAATAACAAGATTCTTCTGGAAGGTTTTGTTTTTCTTCCCTTAACCAGAAGAATCATGAGTAAGTGTGAATGGCTGCAAGATTATCTGTATTACTTCATGAACAGTTTGAATAAAAATAACAAAATTTTGTCCTCAACAGAAAAGTTTTGAAACCACTCTCATTTTATTTTTTAGTGGATTTGCTACAAATCTGGACAGAACTCTCCTCAGAATTTATTTTAAATATCTGCTTAACCAAATCCATCCAGTAGGAATGATCACAACTTAATAGTTAATTTAAAAAAAAATAATAATTCAGGTTTTACATTTTAAATGGTCCTTTAGATTTTAGGTAACTTTTGGAATCTGAGGCCTTCTCAAGGACCCTTCTGCAACCCAGCAGCAGTGGATATATCTAAACTGTTCCATGAGTGACACGTACTGCCCAGGAATCCCTGAAAGCAGGACATGGTGCAGCCCAGCTTTCCCTCTCACTGCACTCAGGTGGCCATCTCACCTGCATGGGGCTGCCACTCAGTAGGAAGGTGCAATGAATAGTGGTTCAACAGTGGTTGAAATAGTCAGAACAAGTAAAAGGATATGTGGTTTTGCATCGTGCAGATGCCATGATGAGTGCCAGGCTGTAAAAGAAGCCTAACACCACCTTCTGAGTGCAATGGTCAAACACATTCTTGGAATTCCCAGATTTACCTGTGAAATCACGAACAAGAGCATTTAAGCACAAATACTGAAATGTAATGATGCATGGGATTTGATTTGTTTTGAGCTATGTAATTTTTAAATTTCAGGTATTTCTTTCCTATAAGTAATCTTTTTCTTAGGACTCCTCCATCCTTGTGATGCATACCAACTCCTATTATTATAGGAGTTGGTATGTCTTTTCTGCCTCTGTCTTTTCTGCGACAGTACCTTTCAAACGTGTCATCAGTGGGTCCACCCAGAAGATCTGTGATTTGTCTGAACACTTAGCTCTGTAGAAGTACAAATTATGCCTACTCTGGTGCCTCTTTATCAGCTGTCACTGTGAGAGAACTGTCATGAAAAATTTGAGCTGAATGTGCTTGATTCAAATTTTGAAGGAGAGGACAAAGACCTTTTTTGCTTGAAATCTGCCTCTGTACTTTAAAGATGCATATGTGACTGAAAGACAAGAAAGATGGGCTGGGGAGCTGTAAGACACTCCACATAAAATGTAAAATGGAAATATTAAAAGGAATAAGGCAAGAGAAAGCAAGAAAGGTTACAAGGCCTGACTGAATAAATTAGGAGGAAATTCTGAGATGTGACATGGACATTATGGGGAAGAGGATGAGTTGCTCCTTGATGAATTGTAGTAGGGAAGAAGGAAGATTGCATAAAAGCTGAAACAGATGTCAGGGTCATAAGTCCAATAAGAAACACAAGCTCTCCAAAAGCTGAGCATCCAGAAGAAAAAGAGGAAAGCTTTTTCACCATTTTGTAGCATTCCCTGTAACTTGGCTATTCTCTGTATGCCACAGGGAAGTCCTCAGGATGCATTTAGTAAAATATGATTTACTGGTGACCTCCAGTCAGTAGACAAGAAATCTGCCAGTGTGTCCCTAGGTGTAAACTGTGAGGAAAACATCCCGGTTGTCTGTAAGCTGTAATATGTTGGCTCATCTGATCATTATATGGCCTTTTTCACCATTTGCCAGTCACAAGCCTTTCAGTATTTGCTGCCTGGGTAGATTTGCATAACTTTGACTCCATCTTTGGCAGAAACACATGCTCTGCTGGGAGTATCCCACTTGCATTATTATGAAATCTGTTCAGCAGTATAAAAATGCACAGATTCTGTGCATTGAAGGAAGCTCAGTTTTTTAATAATGATGGTTTCTTTAGATTCTGCAGAATGAAATAGAAATAGAAATTTATTTAGGAATATAAATTACCTGAGAATTTTTCATTGAGTAAAAACACTTAGGATTTTCTGGGACCTATTTTGGTTCCACTAGTTTGTTGATGCACTCCTTACCATGTTTATTTGCCTGAAAATGGATTGAAATAATGGTAACTATGACATTGGCTATTTCCTTTGAACGAAAACACACTGGCAGTTTTCTTTCAGCCTTTGTAATGGAATGGAAACAAGACAAAGTGAGACACTTAAAAAAATCCCATTCTTTTTGTGTTCATTTTCAAGTGGGTTTTTATCCTGGACATGGACACATTTTTCTATTTCAATTATTTAAAATGAAAATATCCAAATCAACGATTTAATTTTCCTTCTAAAGTCTTTCACCTTGTGTTTTCAAGCAAGCATGTGTGCTTTGACAAATACTATTCCTTCTTTAGATCATGTTATTTCCCTCTTCAGGTCCTTGCTTTCCACTCTTCTGAAACTTTGACTGCCTGGTGATGTTGTGCTCCCAAAATAGAGGGAAGGTCCTAAACTGCCATATTGTTGCAGGTGTGAATTCATATTTGTACATTTTGTAAATGAACAGGAAACACAGAAGAAGCACTCAGCCTTGTTGAACCACTTCATTTGGGGGGAAAAGAATATACAGGAGGCTGAAAGAAGGCTCCTCTGCAGTTGTCAGATGCTTTTGTAGCCTAAATTGACATTTGTTTAGAAGCACACACATAGTGTGCCGAGTAACTGAAGATTCAAAACCAGATGCTAGTTTAGAGGGATTAAGTAATGATTGAGCCTCTGTTATTCTTGCCTCTGATATTTGATATCCCATGTGCATTTGGGTGCTGGCTCTCCTGCTTAAAAATGATTCCTTGCCATAGGATGAATGTCAGCAAGGCAGCCGTCAGATCTGTTCCATAGCAGCTAGAGTTGGCAAACCATACACTTTTAGAATCATGTCACAAGAATAAATACATAGGAGAACAGAGAGCAAAGAAAATGTGGAAGTGCACAGAAGTGAAAAGAGGAAGATTTTCAAATGTATGATTTTTCTCAACCACCTCACTAGTAAATAATGACACCAGTCATAGGCCAGTACATATATTTAAGTATTGACACTGATTCTGTATGGTTTCTTCACATTTTTCTGCACATTACATTTTTGGATGGAAATTTCAGGAACATTCTAATCCACTTTTTGAACACACTCTATCTGTGAAATTAGCTACACCTATTCCATGACACATTTTAGACTTGGCCAGAATGATATCCAGAAGGCTGCTTCAAAAGAAACTTTCATCACTTTATGTTCAGAGTAGGCTTTTTTCTCTTTTTACTGCAGTGTGTTCTGATATGCATTGCATTTGCCAAAGTGTTGCCTCCTCCTGCACAGGAAAGGGACACGAAAAACACTTAAAAGACTAAAACTGATCTGGAATTATTCCTTATTTCTTTTATGTGATGTTAATTGTAAAAATGTCCTGTATTAAAAATAATAATAATAAAAATAGGTCTGCAATTTGCAGTAGTCTTGTGGCTGCTCATGAAGCCAATAGAGCCACTGAGATTTCCCTGTTTCCAGCAGCTTCCCAAGAACATAAATCTGCACATTTTCACATGCTGGTGCATTGACTCCTCTCTAAAAGTGGGCATGAGATAAAAATTGTGAACCTCAGTATATTTTCACACAAAGGAAATGATCCTTATCAGTTTCTTCATTGCTCTGAAGGCTTGACTCTGCAACTTCCAAAAATAAATGAAAAAAGTATACAGTATACAGTATACACAGTGTGATTTCCAAAACAAAATAACATCAGTGCAAATGTGTAGTATTATTATGCAAAGTTTCTTGTGTTCATGTAAATATTAGTAAAACACACTTAGTATTTTTTTTTCAAATATTTTTTGCATTAGGACTCTTTGAACCTTAAGTCTTCAGTTTTATGGTTGAATACTGTATTTAAGCTTTGTCAGAACAGTCAGTAATTTACGAAAGTACTTTGATTTATCTGTTTGTACTTTTTATTTTTAACTGTTTAAACTGGACCATTAGTCAAATATGCTCTGCTTTAGCCAAGCCCCACCTAAAAATTTCCAAGTGTTTTGTTAATGGTAATCTTTAATGTCCAGTTTTCAACTGAAATTCTTTAAAACTTGACTTAGAAATTGTGTCAGTAACAACACATATCCTAAAGAGTAATGTATTTTCCTATGCTTGGTTTGAGAGGAATTTAAAAGGGGATACTGATTTATTTGATAATTTAATTACTGTATACAAAACCCCATACACTCATAGGTAAGACACTTGCCTGTATTTGAAAATGTAAAAGGTATTAGTTGACTCAAGATTACCTGAAATACAAGAACCTTAATGTAGAAGACCTAAATTTTAGCCCTCTGCTGTGCTGTCACCTACAGATTATATTGTCTAACCTGCTATATTTTTTCCCATCATCCTGCTTCTTTTATATTCTGAGTTCTTCTGCTGTCTAGAAAGTTTGCTAAGTTGTGATCAGACCTTTGTCTAATTAAAAAAAAAAAAAAAAGGAAAAAAAGAGAGAAACAAATTAACAAAGTACAAATTTGATCTAAGTCCAGAGAATCAATACAAATATATCCTGGAAATGTGCATTTTTGCTGAAAAGCATGCAGCTTTTTTTGTATCCCCAGAATTCTTTAATCTTGGCAAGACTTAGCACTGTTTCATGTCTTAGTTAATCTTTATAAGTCACTCTTGGTCTGTTAAACATTGAATCTTCCAAAACATTACAGTGTTACTATGAAGAGACAGCAAGACAGATTGATAAGGTTCAAGAAAATTGGTTTCCTAGTCAGCATTCATATACAGTATGAGTAAAATACAATCTACAAAGTGCAATCTTACTAAGTTATTTTCATTCTAATGGTTGGTATAGGAGATTTCCAACAGTTAAAATAGGTAATATTTCTAAGACTTCTAACAGAACTGAAAATGAAAGAAACTTTCAAATTGGGACCAATAGTTACAATGAAATAGCTGAAAACATGACTCAGAAACTGACAACCTACACAGACAAAATTGCTGTATATCACTCAAATTGTTGCTAGATTTTGATTAATTCCATAGTTTAACTATATTCTCCATAGTATTAAAATATCTGTACTTTTTGCACTATTTTATTTCCTTAATGCTATATTGTAAATTTGATTTAAACAGTGTCCAGTATAAGCTACTTTTCTTTATCAAAACAATGACTGAAAATAGATATCCCATTATTTTAACTTTGTATACTTTAAAGGAGACCATCTTAAATTGTGCCATAATGTGTGGCAAAAGTTCACTGACTGTAGACGACATTGAATAAAAATCTTAAGAACTAATAATCCATGAGAAATTTATTGCCAACAATACCTTTTGTGTCTGTATTTGTGAAGCTGGAGAAATGTAAATCAAATAATTATTTGACATTGTTTAATTTAGAATAGATTAGGTTAGATTATAGGAAGGAATTCTTTACTGTGAGGATGATGAGGCACTGGAACAGGTTGCCCAGGAAGGTTGTGGATGTCCCATCCCTGGATGTGTTCAAGTCCAAGTTGGATGGGGCTTTGTGCAATTTATTTTAATTTAGTAATTTAGTGAGTAGCATGCCTGCCCATATCACCGGGGTTGGAAAAAGATGGTCTTTATGTCCCTCCCAACAAAAGCCATTCTAGATTTCTATGACTTCTAAAAAGAAAGCTTGCAGCAGAATCTGTGAGAACTGCTTTCTCTCTGTGCAAGGCAAAGTGTTGTTATTGCAAATGTGCCATCAGGAAAAATCTGGAAGAGAAGTTTTCTAGGTTCTTGAATCCTGCAGTGGGACCCAACTCTGATAGCATAAAATTCTACGGGACACTGACAAACCACTAGGTAATTTACCTTTCCCCGCAAAGCAGCTCAAAGTTCACCTGGCTTGATAAAGTCAGTGCTGGTGGTAAAGGTATTGACATCTAGCCTGGGCCCTTCAGGTGAAATCAAAAGTATCTGTGCATGCTTAAAAAGGTTGCTCAGGTAAGAGAAATCTGAGTTTTCCAGAAGCAAGGGAGTCTTTGGAGGACAGAAGAATCTATTATATAAGGAATAGTCTCTGCCATAATCAGAAGGAGACATACTTTAATGCACATTAAAAGGGATTAAATATGGGCTGGGAAAGACACACAGCAAAAAAATACAGTTCATCTAGGAATAATGGCAATACAAATGAATGGGGTTTTTTTGTATCCAATAACTAGAATTGGGACTGAAATTCAATTGCTCAGGTGATATGGGAGAAAAGAGGACAGAAACCACTAAGGCAGTAGAGGCAGTGTAAATGATCCTTCCAAATCTACTAAAATAACAGGTTAGTAGTAAGGAGGTCAATGAAATTGACCCATGAAATTAAAAACTAAAACCACTTATTAGTGAAAATTTGATTCTATCAGAGTTAGCATATATTATATGAAAGTAGAAAGGAAAAGAGGGAAGAGGCAGAGGATACCTCTTTTTTAATAAAATTCTAAGAAAAAAGAAATTCTTCCTTCTCTTAGTTTTTTTCACTTACACTCTCTCTTTCTGCCTTCTCCCCCCTCCTTCCTTCCTTTGCTTCTCCCTTTATCTTCTTTTCTATCTTTTCTTGTCTTCTTTTCTTTCTCCCACTTTTCTCCATGTACTCCAGATTAATTTTCAGTGCTGAAATGGTAAGCTCTGTGTCTAGCTCTTTTACCTATATTCAGCTCTTTAGAATTCTTTCTCCTTTTTCTTTCAGTCTTTTTACAGAGGAAAGTAGTAGCAAGGGAGTGTTCAGTTTGGACTAAATGTTTTTAGGAGGTGTCCCAGCATGTTGTTCTTCCTACCATGTATACTTTTATCCCATGCAACTTATTTATTTTGTTAGTATTTATTTATAATTATCTGCTGTGGAAAGTTGGGGGATGATCATTCATTTGAAAAATTTCCCCTGTGCTAGGAAACAGCCTGATAACTGCAATTATAATCACAAACTGCAAAGCTGAAAGTTGAACATGGACATTGTTGAACCCAATCCAAGCCTGAATGCCTGCATCCTAGATATGTGTGTATCAGGAAGAAAAATGGCTTAAACTTGTACTTTCATAAACTCTTTGGAAGAGAAATCTTTATTCAGATTAAGATATAGAAATAGAGATGTACAAACATGCTTCAGTTTCTGGCAGTTTGCTTCAGTTTCTGGCAGCAAGGTTGATAACAATTCTCTTACTCTGTGCTCAGGTTTCCTATTACTAACCTAGAAAACGATGTTTGGCAATCTGATTTTACAAAAACATAGCAGAAAAAACAGAGGAAAGTCAACTGGCATGCTTAGATCTAGGAAAAGATAAGAATTTTCTGTTCCAAGTGGATTTATGGAATTAACTAGACACTGAAGAAGGTTGTGCAAAGACCTTCTTGTCCTTAGGGTGTTGAGGGATGTGACTAGACAAAACCCTAAGCCATCTCTTCTAAATTCAGTACTGACATCATTCTGTGAAGAAGGCTGAACTGAAAAAACCTCTAGATGCTGTCCAACCTGTAAATTCCGAAACTGTAACATGAAGTGAAATTCTTATTGTAGGGGAAGATATGAATGATGAATGTCATGACAAATTGCATGGAATAGGTTATACATTTACCTTTACATTTACCTAGGTACCTACATTTACCTTTGTCTATTTTATTTCATTACCAGAACAAAAGTGATAGTATAAGTGGAATTATAAATCAATATGAAGTTAATGTGTATCTATATATTTATATCATGTATACATACCCAGAATAGACAATACTTCAAAAAACCCTCATCCTGTTAATTTGAAAAACTCCCTGGTAGCAGACAACTGGAGGACTATTTTTTTGTCATTTGAAAAGATCCCCATTTCGATGTGTGGTATTTCTATAGCAATACCATTTAAATGGAAAAATAAGAGCTCTTTTTTGTTGTGTTTTGTTGGTTTGTTCCTCGTTCTCTTCTCAAGAAATGTTATCTTCCTAGTTTGTCCCCGCCTTCCACATGTCAATCCCTTGTTACTCCTCCCTTCCTCCCAAATGCTTCCCTGTCAATCTCCTAATCCCCTCCTTTAGTATCAGTCCATAAATTGGGTGCCCCACCTGAATTCTAGAAAGCTCTGGAAAAGGTGTTGAATGACAGGACAAGAGCAAAGAACCCCCTCCCTCTCCTGCCCTCATAGGCTCCTCTGAATGTCCTTCTAGTCCTAATCCACACGCCCCCCAATTCCTCATTGGTTGATAGTTTGTTCCTGCTCTTTGTACCTCCCCTGCTTACAAGTCACTGTTTCGCTTTCCTTGAGGCTCTACTGGAGCAGCTTATCTGGGATTCAGCAGTCCTGGCTGAGACGGAATAATATCTTGGATTTCATCCTCCCACAGAGTCAGACTCCTTCCTTCGCTGATGTTGTGGTCCTCTCCTGTGACAAGGGGTGATGCCCTTAGCCACCCCTGTAGTTCCCAGGATCTGGAGGAGTGTGCCCTGCTTGTCTGCGGCGTCCGGCTAGCCCGGGTGACGGAGACACTGCTCCATGAGGGACACCACAACACTTTCTCATTTCTGTCTATGGCATGCTGTTGCTGTCAGGCTGTGTGAAGTCAAAGAGTTGATTCTACAACATTGTTGAGAGGTGGGAAAGAGATTAGCAGTTAGAATGCTACCATCTGATGAGGATATTGAGTCTTTCATTAGTGAATTTGCAGACACAGTAAACTGGGAGCGAGTGTCAATCTGTTGGAAGGTGGAAGAGCTCTGCAGAGAGGCATGAAATGGTTGGATGGATGGGCAGAGTCTAATAGGATGAATTTTAATAAGTCCAAGTGCTGAGTCCTGCACAATAACCACAGTAATCCCCTGCAGCTTTGCAGCCTGGGGATGGTGTGGCTGGACAGTGCCACACCATCCAGCACTGTGTGGTGTGCTAGTGTGCTAGTGACAGCAGCTGGACAGGAGCCAGCAGTGTCCCTTGGTGGCCAAGGAGGCCAAGGGCATCCTGGCCTGGATCAGGAATGGTGCGTCCAGCAGGAGCAGGGAGGTCATTATTCCCCTGTACTGGGCACTGGTGAGGCCACACCTCGAGTGCTGTGTCCAGTTCTGGCCCCTCAGTTCAGGAAGGACCTTGAGAGGCTTGAGCGCATCTGCAGGGGGCAACGAGGCTGGAGAGAGGCTTGGAACACAAACCCTGTGAGGAACAGCTGAGGGAGTTGGGGGTGTTTAGCCTGGAAGAAAGGAGACTCAGAGGTGACCTTATCACTCTACAACTGCCTGAAAGGTGGCTGTGGTTACGTGGGGGTTGGTCTCTTTCTGCAGTCAACCGTTGACAGAATGAGAGGACGCAGTTTTAAGCTGTGGCAAGGGAAATACAGATTGGGTTTTAGGAACAAGTTTTTTACAGAAAGAGTGATAAAGTACTAGAATGGTCTGCCTGGGGAGGTGGTGGAGACACCATCCCTGGATGTGTTTAAAAAAGATTGGATGTGGCACTTGGTGCCATGGTCTAGTTGAGGTGTTAGGGCATGGGTTGGACTCAATGATCGTGAGGGTCTCTTCTGACCTTGTGATTCTGTGATCTCTTTAAAGTCTGTAGTAATGCTGGCCACAAAAAACTCCTAAAGTGGATGATCCAAGGGAAGGATTTATCATTCTAATTAAAGGCTTTAAAGGTTTTTACTCTGGAGTTTCCTCTGCAAATTAGTTGTGTGTCATATGTTACCTGTCGTTACCAATTTTTACCCAAAGTGAGGTGTAGAATCAGGTTCATTACCAGAGAATGACTGCTTTTCTCTGAAGTACTCAGCTTTGGCCATGGTCAGATATAAAATACAGCGTTTTCCTAGTACAGGAACTTTCCAGGTTCCCAACTGTTGGAATGCCAAGAATGTTATTTTCTATTTGTTGGTGGAACGCCTTGGGGTTATAAAGAAGAAAAAATGTTTTAGAGATCTAAATATAAAGGAATGCAATTTTAACATATTGTGTTATTAAGAAATTTAGGAGCTTTTAGACAGATTGTGAAGGTAGCAGAAAATGAGATGCAGCGTTGCATTAGATATGTTTTTAGTATTTTCTTCTTTTTGTAAAAGCTGTAATTTTCAGAGTTTAGAACCAATTTAATGTCCCTGGAGCTAGAGCTTTTTTGTATCCATTGTCCATTAGGTGAATTGCTAAGCCAAGAATGGAATCAATTTATAATGCATAAAATACAGTAAAATGCTTTAAAAACAGTCGAGGTAGGGAAGAAATCATCAGGAGTCCATTAAATTTGAAGATGGTGAGTTCTGAGGTTCTTCTGATAATCAGATAATGGGTTTTTGTGCTTTGATAAGAGGCATTAGATATAGGAAGATTTATGTAAAAGTTTGAATTCAATAAAAAATTATACAGAACTAATGCAAAATGCATTCTGTTTGACATTTGAGACAGCTTTCAAAACAGTATTTTGCTTTAAAAATACCCTGTGACTTCAGTAATGTTTATTATTTTTAAATAAAAATTAATAAATAACACCTGAAATCATAGTGTTGGTGTTACATACTTTAAAGACACCTGTCAGAATTCATCAAGTTACATTGTCATGGCATCATGACTTGGACATGAAAATTCAATCTTATCAGGGAAGATCACAGGCACTGACATGTTTGTTATCGATTAAGAGCAAATCTTCTCTGCATAGTATTTAAATTGCTAAGAACAATAGGAAGGGAGTACGAAAGGAGCAACTGAACCTGAGACTTCCTGCAGAGGGTTCCAAGCTCCGGAGTGTCTGATTTGTGCCCATCTTTAGCTGTCAGCTCACCTGTGAACGTCTCCTCTGGCAGCGCAGGGGTGACCTGTGAGTGCAGCCAGGGCTGGCAGGGGCGCAGCCAGGCTCCCCTCAGCTTCCACCAGCAGCTGCAGAGGGAAGGCAGTCTGGGGATTGTGTACCTCGGGACAGAGCAGGGCTCCCTTTCAAAACTGCTGGTGAGGCCTGGGAAACACAGGAACAGGCTTCCGATACCAGGTCTGCATTTGTTTCTACCTGGTGACAGAAACTCACAGAGATACCCTGAACAGTTTTTGCTGAATATTGATTCCAAATCTGTGATTTGGTGCAAATTTTCTCAAGATTTTTATTCTTTTTATTCTGCGAAAAAGATGTATCTCCCAGTAAGAGTCTGTTCAATGTACAGACAAGGACTTAAGAAATATTCTGGATTTGATAGTCCCAAAGTTGAAAAAAATCTAAAAGTTATTTTGGGTTGAAGTTAAAACTGAATTTTCTCAAACTTTTCAATGCAGCAAATGTATTTTAATGCTTAGTCAGCATAGATTAAGTATGGTCCCCCTGGCTATATTTTTTTTACCAAAGTGTTTTCTTTTTTGGAAAGTATTAAACCCATCCAAACACATAATTATTTTGTCAATTTTCTGTGCATCATTCTAACACATCTTTGGCTGATTTACAGATACTCTTGTAGGTCCTGTTTAAGTAATATTTCCTTTAAGGTATATTTAAGGCTATTTCCTTATATGGCCACTACTCAGGTTAGAGAGGTTTATGTGAAGCAACAAGCTGAAAGTAATGATGATTCTTAGGTTTTATTTTGGACTGTTGAGCTGATCATGGAGCATGGAACAGAGTAATTGGCAACTTTTGCAAATCAGTAATTTGGCATGGAAAAGGGCCAAAATATTCTGGAGTGAATATCCTCTGCAAGAACTATGTAGAAACTGAGAAAACTATTTAAAGACAACCAAGGTACACTTACTTAGTGGATGATTTCCAGCACAGAGATGACACAGACAAAACAGAAAGTTACAACTTTTAGGTTGTCCTTTCTATCCTGCCTCTCCCTTCCTGTTTCTGTGTCAACTTATCTTGCATACACATTTACAGTTTTCTGGTTCCTCCAGAGCTCTCATGATGCTCTGGATAAATAGTATACATTTCAGAGAAAACATACATAAATGTAAATTTACTCTAGAGGTTTAAAATGGCTCCTTGCGGTAAAATAAAATACATGTTAATAACGACATTCATGTATAGTAAGAAACACAGATTTTAAAAAATCTGTCTCTATAAACATACAGAATCAATCAGCAGAGCTGCCAATTAAATAACAGCATGTCTTTCTTCAATAAGACTTGAATTGCAGACAATGCATTGCATTAGAATCTCGCACCTTCAAAAATCTCTCCTATTTGGAATTAACAGGCATTTTGAACAGTTCTGGGGAGGTCTCAAGGACCATTATGAAAATGGAACACACCATCAGTGGAGAGAATAGTGGTGACTCACCATGAGAGTGAGACACATCAGGACCACCATTTAGGACAGGAAGCAAATATGTCAGATGAGATAATTCCATTATAGGAGGAAAGGCTCTAATGACTTCATACAAGACAACCTGTATGCAAAGGGAACTTGTTTTTATTTTATTTCTTGACATGACCATCCATGCCATTAAAATCAAATCGAACTACAACAGCTAGGGAAGAAGGTCATGGCAATGGCCAGCAGAGTGCAAAACACTGTTGAGGAAAAGATTTAAAAATATGCTTTCCAGCAAAAAAATGTAATCAGGAATGCTTTTGCTATGTATTTTCTGGTTTATTGATCACTATTTTTAAACTTGCAGCTTTTTTACAATGTATTTACATGCTGAAAGTAGTTTGTGGTTTTCCAGACAGAGCAGTAAGAGAGAAGCTTTAAACCCTTAGAAGCTTTAAACTTTATATTTTATAATTTCTGAAAGAGATTAGTTGGCATAATTGCCCATGGTAGCAAGATCCATAATGGTATTCCAGGAAGGCTTTTCCACTGTCCTGTGTCTATGTTTCCAGCACTTAACGTAGAATACAGTACCAAGTTGCAACAGGCAGTTTCTACAGGTTAAAAGAGCTTAAAGGTCCAAAACCATTTTAATGTTTATGCAAAGTTGTTTATTACATAAATGCATAGGTCTGAAGGCAAAAGAGTTCTGAATGAGCAGTCTTACAACAGTTATGAGCATAAAATCCTAGAAAGATGAAACAGGAGGGTAAACAGTAATTTAACACAGAATTTAACACAGAATCTGAGCCTCAGAGCAAAGCAACATCCCGCTCCAGCTCCTGTCCCCAGGCAGCGTTCCCAGCAGCAGGGCCATGGTGGTAGGAAGGGGTCGCGGGGTCCCGAGCCCCAAGCAGCATTCTCATGGCCCTGATCCTAAATGACAAAGACTACAATAGACAGTACCTTTTAAATTCCATTTCAGCTCCCCAGCAAGGCTCTTCCCTCAGGCTGTGGAAGGTTGGATCGATAGATCGGAAACTGATCGACTGATGCCTCCACTCCCATCCCAGAGGCTTTTTATCCATAAGTCACAAGTGTATTCATACCTTTGTTTATAAACTACCTAAATCTAAGTGCAATTCTTAAAGTTTGTAAAACTATGAAAAACTATGAAAAGCATTGTCAAAACCCTACGCATATAGCAGATCATGTGGCATATATATTAAGGTAGAAAGCTCTGTCTTACTAACATAAAAACTCTATCTTATTGTGTATAAAAACTCTATCTTACTGTACCTAAAAAACTTTGTCTTACTTATATTTATATCTAAAGTTAGGAGCAGTACTCTGCTATACTTTTGTTATGTCTAAAACTACATCACTAGGTCTGAGGCTCTGAACTTTACACTAGCAGTTAGGCACTTAGAGTGTATTTTCTTAAAGTTAAATCTTAAATCTCTACTTTATGTATGCATGGTTTTATATATTCTAATTTCTCTAGAGGCTTTAATTCAAGTCCTGTACTTTTCTCTCTCTGTGGAGAATCCATAGAAACATGGGTTCCAACACCAATTCACAGATCTGTTTTGGTTCTCTAGCCAGACTCCAAAAGCTGATCATAGCAACCTGGGTAGTTACTGTCTACTGCCTCTAAGAGCCCACACAACATTTGGGCACAATGTGAGAGAAAACTGTGTGCTCACCTCCCTCCCATTGTCTGCTTGAGGCAAAAGAACTACTTACAGTTTATTCACATGTTCTGGGATCTCCTATGCCCAAGAGACAACACCCTTCCCACTGGGGGGCTCTTTTCACAATTTGTGCTTCCTGGCTGGAAAAAAAAATATATATAACATCTGCCTCTATGAGCATTGCTAATAACAGCTTTGAGGGCTCCAGCATTCCTTTTTTTTTTTTTTTTTCCCTTCTATTTTCAGCTGTATTGGTTATGTTATGGAGAACAGAAAACAAAGAAAGAAGAAAACCATGATAATTCATGCAACACTTATGATTCCTGGATGACATTCCCTGTGTAAGGCAAGCTGGTTTAAAACTAATTCTTTAGCAGAACATTTTCCTTGGCTTTTGTGATTGGGCTACAGTGATATTATTTGCGTTTTGATTTAATATAGTCACAGGACTTGCATCAACACCCTTCCAACAAAGACAAGTGGCAAGTCTTAGAGTAACGCACAACAGAGACAGAGAAATGCTCTGCTTTTGACTCTGCTCAAGTAGCAAGAGGAAGATCTGAAAATTAGAAAATATATGCAAAGATAGTTCTTTTAAACTTCTCATAGACTCTCACATCTTGTCTGTGGGTCTGGAAAGCAGGTGCCTCTTGTGGAGAGCAGCATGCGACCAGTCCATTACTGGAGGAGCAGAAACTCTAACTGTGCCCTTGAGAGTCACTGCTAGCTCTCTCCCCTCCTTCCCAGAATAACACCAGCAGCCACTGCTGCAGTGCCTCAATAACAAACTATAACATGTAGAATAATGATCTTTGAACATGCAAAAAGCATTACCTGTAATGTAAATCCTCCATTCTTGACCTTTAGTTTTACTGCTGTAAAGGTATAAATCTCTAGCCCAGTCTGTGTGGGGCAGGGGCAGTGGTGAAGAGGAGTCAAAAAATGTTTGGAGATGAGGTAAGAGTAGGGCTTCTACCTCCTAATTTTTGAAGCTTAGTAGCATAAGATACTAAACCCAAGGATAGAAGAAATTACAAGATAATGCACATCAAATTTTCATTCTGAAAAGGAGATGAAAAATAAAAGAACATGCTAGGTGTTCATCATATCATTTAATGTACACTATGTTAAGATACTGCAGTGCTGAAGTGATGCTCCAAAGCTACTTACAGCTGAGCAACTCGGACAGGGAAAAATTGAACAATTTGCTCTTATTTTTTAGCTGGAGTGTGGCTACATAACTGTTCTTTAGAATCTCTTCTCTACTTAGTCATCTTTCAAATGAATGCTGTTACTTCACCAGTGTGAGGCAGCTGCCATTGCTGGTTTGCCCTGTTCAGGATAGGCTACTTTTTTGAAAATGTGCCAGAACACTTGGGAAACATATTTTATGGCCTAAGAGAATTTTTTAAATCCTCGATAAAATAGCCATAACTCTATCATTTGAGCAAGTGAATTCCTTTTATGTAATATAATTAATTAAAACAATGGCATAAGCTTTGAATTTCATGCAGTGTTTTTTTTTTTAATTACGTTTAAGACAGATCCCATCATCTACACCAGCCATTAAATAATGGTGGTGGATATTATTACACTATTGCATGTTGCCAAATAGAATAATAAAAGGCCACAAAAAGTGACTTTTGCACACAGGAGATCCAAATATCATGTTTAAACTTTGGTTCCTTCTGGCAGTATGTCTGTAGACAAATTTTTCCAATGGCAAGTAAACCATGATCTAGGAAAAGTCTGGTGTAGCTGCAGTGTGAGTAACCAGGATTTAAAAAGTAATAGGTTAATTTAAAATTTTAGATGGCACTATTTAACCTAATCACTACATTACGTTTTTTAAGTACAGCTACCTTTTAAAGATGACCGAATGATCAAAAATCATGTTGACTTGGGGCCTTTGACTTGTCATGAAAAACACCCTCTCAAACAAGCACTCACATGTAGTCACTGCAGTCTTGGGAGAGAGCTGAGGGACAGATGACATACACTTGTGTATGTGACATGGAAAGCTGGGAAAGAGAGAACTATTAAAACTTTAGGAATATAAGAACAGAAGAATATTTTAGTTTTGGTAGAGTTGCTGTAATGTTAATGTAATGTATAGTCATTCTTATATTGTATTTTCCACGTACTGATTTTATCAGTCTTTATAATAATGTTTATCCTACTGCATTCTTTCAAAAATGGCCCACTTTATCTATTGTATCTCATGGGGATACCCATCTCTCATTACCTTTAGTGTCTTTTATGTAATTTTCTGTTCTGCTACTTACTTTAAAGGAGGAGTATAGGACCAGAACTCCTGTGATCTTGCCAAAGATTTATAAACATGTTTTCCATTTTCATGTTCATGTCCTAATATTCCCAAAGTCTTATTTGCTTATTTGATTGCTGCAGAGCACTGAATTGACATTTTCAGAGAATTACCCAAAATGACACTGAGTGCCAATAGTCAGTTCAGAGGACGTCATTGTCTGTGATCTCAACACTGTGTCTATCGTTATTTGTCACAAATGAAAATATCTAAAACAATAAAAATACTTGAAAATTTCTAAACCAATCATTTGATCTCCATTGAAATGAAGGTAATTAGAAAATTAGGATCACAGGATCATTGAACATCTCAGGTTGGAAAGCAGCTAGAAGGGTCACTGAGTCCAGTTCCCCAAATTCTAAATTTAAAATTACTTTCTGCTACTAATAACAACTTAAATTATTTATTTATTGAAGTAATAAAACTGGATTTAGTTATGCTACAAAACTAAAGATTAACAAGCTTAGAAACTGGATGACATACAGTATTTCCTGACAGTAGAAATAATGGGCTACATTTGTGTTGATGATAATTAGGAAAAAAGTCTGTATTCAGGAATATAAACTTCTATTAATTTGTTCAGTAACTACAATATTTTTTGGCTTTGTCTATGGCAGGATCAGTATTGCTGATAAAAATCAACAGGAGTAGTTTAGTAAGGACAGAGTAAAAAAACATTTTAAGAACTGTTGCAGCATCCTATCCAATGCACATATTAAAATGCCATTTTCCAGCCCAATTTTAGTCATACTGTATCCCTCTATTCTTCATTCTCACTGCCACCATGAGGGTCTCTAGGACTTCTCATGTTGTCTACATGTTTTTTAAAATTATTTTTTTAGATAGATGATCAGAAGAAACATGCAAATGGCTGCTTTCCTACTGCTCAGTCTTGTTTTGACTGGGACCCTTGAATGCTGCTGTGACAGAAATTCCTAATTTGCCAGAGATTGTAGGAATAATGTAGCTAAAGTCAATGGGATGAATCATCAGGATTGAATTTAAGCACATGTGCAGCATTTTTATTGGGCTCAGGCCTGCATAGTGAATAATAAGAGATGGTGTGGATTAGAGAACTACAGGTTTTATGTATGAAAATACTTGTTTCTCCCCTGACGAAACTGAAATCTGCATTAATTTTTCTGCATAGTCTTTTAATATCTTATCCAAATCATTGGCCTATGCAATGCAATATACACCTCAGCACATTTCACTATGCATGAATCGCATGAGCTCATCCCATACTGAGTGAGTATGTGGCATAAAGCAAGAGAAAACTAATACCAAAAATTACTATAAGGAAAATACGATATAAATTCAAAGGTGTGTGATGGAGAAACAAATTCAAGTTTAACAACAGTTAATACAGTTAGAACAAGTGTGGTGAATGTAAACTTACCTTGAAATTACCATTACATGACTTTAAAAACAATTTTATTTATTACTTGACTTTCTATACTTTTGCTTGAACTACAGTCTTGGAATTTTGGTCAAATTCTTCCCGCACTATGGAAAAATGTTCTCAAAAAGTCAAATTATTTGCAAGAGTTCAAGGAAAGAAATGAAAATGAGATTGTAAAACGAGTTTCCTCGCATGTCATGGATTGTCAAATTTTCCAGCTTTCAACCTCTAACACAGCTGAGATTTTCAGTAACAGAACTGGACACTGCAAACTGGATGGTCTCTCAGGAGAGTTCTACAGAATTGCAACAATATCTGTCTTTGTGTTCATCTTGGCAAATAACTAGTGATAAGAAAGCTTTGTGGACCCAGGTTCAGGGATCTCTCTTCACACTTCACAATGAAGCATAAATATCTAATACTTTCAGATACCTCTTAACTTTCAAAGTTGGTTTTGTTGGGTTTTTTTTTTTTTTTTACTGTAACTCAAGGTTACTTTCTATATTTTATTCTATATTAACTTCTACAAGTCTCCTATACAGATTTCATTGCTTGTGCAGGCAGACATAGATTAACCTCAAGCAGAACTTTTGTGACCAACATGGATAGGGAGAAAGAGATGTGGGTCACCATATTTTCACAAAACATGTATTGAACAATTTTCTTCTTCCTTCTATATACTAAACTGTTGGCAGAAACTTAATTTTTCAGAAAGAGAAGGAGCACTGAGATTCATCCTCTCATTGTTTGTGTTCACTGATAGTAATCTTATAATCTCCTTGTTCCTTTCAAATGTACATCAGCTGAACGAGGCACTTCATATATAAATTTAGTATCTTGCAAGTACTTGCAAGGAAATGTTACTTCTTTCTCTGTTACTGTGGGTTGAGATCTCACTGTGTTGTAGTCATTGGAAGTATTACATAAGAAGAAATTATTATCGTGGCTCAGCTCATGAGTGATAACTTGATAAACTAAAACAGCCTGATGGCTCATCTGGACTTAGCAGGCAGAATAATCTACAGTCTTTGTTTTTTTCAGAAATTTAAAACATTCAAGCTAACATTTTTGAAAAATGTCTAATAGAATTTTCAACATTAATTGAGGGAAGGTATTCAGAGCTCTGCATATGTCTCACATGTAGGGGTTATCCTAAAAGAGGGAAATGAGCATTTGGCAGGATCTTGGCATGTTCCTACTCTGCCCGTTTCCCACTATGACCACATCGTCCACTTGCTTCCATGTGAGAAGTGAGCCTGTTTAATTTGATTAAAAGTAAAAGTTTGTACCCCTCTTTGACTCTATTAAAGATAAAAGACAAGATTTTAATCTAGCAGCAGTCTGACACTAGGAACCTCTAACAGTCCTTCCAGGGTAATTTTGCCAGATCCTGTCTATTTCTGAGCTGTGTGCAGTAACATGACGTGCCCTTCTTCTCTCTCTTCTCAGTCTTTCTCCCCCTCTTTCCTGCTGCCTCTTCCTTTCACTGAAATGGCACCTCAAGAACAAATTTTTTTCTTTGTCTGAAGCCTGCTTGTTCACAGTGGGGCTCTTTCTCTGAAAAAACCCAGAGATGTCAGGCTGTATAAACACTCGGGGAAAGATATATTTCATAAAGGTTCCCACTCTGAGAAATTATATGCTACTTTCAAATGCTTTGCCACTTTTAAAAGTTTAATTATACCCTTCTCCTTAATGACTGACGTAGCATATGTTTACATGTTTTAGCTGACTTGTGACAGTACACAGAAGCACATGGTGCATATGGTTTCAACAGCTAAAAGATAATGGGACCAACATCTGAACCTATCTGTTAATATTGCCCAAGCATTTTTGAACACAAAGTACACCTAGTGCCAGTGCTTGTGCCCTCCCTGGCCCTTTCTTTATATAATAAATCTTCTTGTCACTTTTTTCCTCTAGTCTGCAATCCATGTCAAATCAGCCCTTTCAAACCTTTCTCAGAATTTTTGTTTGGTTGGTTAGTTGTGGTGGGGATTTTTTGTTTATTTTGTGGTTGGCTTTCTTATTTGTTTGTTTGGGGGCGTTATTTATTATTTATTGGTTTGGTTTATTTGGGTAGTTTGTCCAATATTTCTCAGGAAATTTTTCCAATTTTTAGAAAAAAAAGTAATTTTGTTCCTCAATATTTTCTTAATGCTGAGCTACAGCTTGGAGAGTATTTTCATATATTGCCTTTAAAGAGCTGGATAGAACAGAGAATGAGTTACAACACTGGAGCCTTCCAATTTTTTGCTCTTGAGTGAATATATCCTGAAGAGTGTGGTGGCTGAGTTTTTATGAGTGTTTTATTATGCTTTAGTGTTTCCTACAGGGCGTTATAAACCAGCAAAGGTGGTCCCATCCTGGCTGTCACCAAACCAGCATTGCTGTCACAGTCATTGCCTCCTCCTTTGCAGGTTTTCAGAAGGAATTCAAGACCCAAATATGGAAAGAATGCTGCTTGTGAACTGCTGAGGAGCCACTGTCAGGTAGCTCAGTGCGGGGAGCACACAACAGCAAGAGCTTCCAGCACTCCAAGAAGGCACACGGGCACAAGGAATTCAATGTGTGGGTCAAACCACAGCTCCCAGAAAGCTTTTAAGGTGCAGACAAAAGTGAAACCGGTCCCTTGTTTACACCTGGTGAAAACAACACTAAAATTTAGGACCACCTGTCTCTCACTCTCTGGGCCTCTGGGGTTGGGAGATCTACTGAGAAATAGAGCTCAGTGTCTTGAGAGAGAAATTGCCTTGCTTCACTAAACAGCTGTTCTGGCAATTCTACAGCATTCACTAGGGAAAGTATTTTTGCATCATTTTGGTCTTGTTAATATAACAATGAAAACTGTTTAAAACCAAAACCTAAAACTACTAAAGCAGTGCTCAAAAAATCTACACAGACATGTTCCTGGTGATCTCTACCTCTACCATGCACATTCACTAGACATCCTTCTCTGATAACACTCTCCCAACAGAAAAATTTCTGTTAATTGCCAACTAAATCAGACGCACACCTTCTTAGAACTGAAGAAGCAAAGAGCTGCCTAAACTAACAAAGCTAACAGTCTACATCTAAGCAAGACAGGCCATTAGTCTAGGAGGCAGGATCAATGTGTTTTCCCACTTGTGTATTGCTGTTACATTGTCTTCCTCTTTTCAAGATTAGTTAAAAATTTTTCTTATTTTCTATACCCAAACCATGAGCTCTGGCATTTGTTTGTAAAATACCCCCCAGAGAAATGTAAACTCCTTATTTTCTTAGTGATCCTGATCCATGGTACCTTTTATAAAACTTCTCAAAGATGAAGTTATCAAATAGATAACCTGACATAAACATCTTCAGAATATAAACATGGTTCAACAAACTTTTAGGAGACTGCCATGTGATGATTCCCTCTCGTCAGTGTATCTTTCTGGCAACATAAACCTATGAACCCACAAGATCAACTGATGTCTAAAGAAAAGGAGCTGAATTCAGAGTTGGTGTGGAGTTGTGTAGCTCAAGTGAAGTCAGTAGGAAGCATTACTATACCTTAGTAATTTAAAACAAAGTTGTGTATCATTTATATGATGAAAACAATTAAACATAATTATTATAGAACCCGTGAAATTACCTCTCAGACCCTTTGGAAACAGAAAGCCAGTGAACTTGTGTAGCACTAATAGTGATTATTTGCTTGGACAAGGCAATCAATCACTGAAATAGATTTAACTTGCCTCTGAGGTAGAAGTGGGAAATTTTGCATTCACAGTGGTCAGTGGCTGTGAACTCTTCCAGAAAAAGCTTTCTGGGGCCCATCTCTTTTTATGCCATGCAAAAGTCAAACAAAATCAATGCTTCCCACTAACAATGTCCCACTGCTCAGAGAACAGCAATTCCCTAAGATATGTTAATTTATGTACTGCTTTCACTTTCCTCAGCAGTGTTAAAACTGAATATACTTGAATATCTCTGATCAGTTCAAATGTAATTAAAAGTGCCCCAAGAAAATACCTTTCTCTTTCAAAACCAGTATATATATGAAGCATCGAATTGGAAACAAAATCACAAAGAGGATAAAATTTTGTTAGACAGAACAAAATCTTACTTTTATTGTAACTTCTGCATATCCAATGTGACTTCTAAGAAATGTGCTTTATTTTAAGGAATCTTAAATTGTTGGTAAGAATTTGGGTTGTTACACTTTTTGTATGCTTGTCATTGTATCTAAAAAACATTTACTTTTAACATGATGATGAAACTCTATTAACACTTTAGCAAACCTCAAGCATCTCACTATTCACATTTGTAGTTACAACTCACATTCAGGCATCTAATGACACTCCTAGGTGATGAATGTGATGTCAGTGTGAGCTAGAGTGACTTGGTGTCTCTGAAATCCAGGTCACTCACTGAGTTGTCTAAATATTGATTTAGATTCTTTGCTTCAGACACTTTAGTCTGACAACTTTGTCCTTAGCTGGTACCTTCATCTCTATCCATCCAGTGCTAAAGATGTCAGCAAAAAAAAATTTTTTTGCTTGATTTTTCTCCTGGTTAACTTTTTCCAACTAGTTTCCAGTGTTTTCCTGATGCTCTGTTTCCTTCCCGCTCTCACTTGTCAGTTTCCACACTAAAACATGTTGTTGAATGTATCAAAATATTATCCCGAATTTTGCATCTTCCCACCTTCCAGGGCTATATTTTCTTAATTAGCAGTAAAAACCAAGATGACAGAATTATATAGGATAAGACACCAGGTTTTTAGTTGAGAGAAAGTCTGCCCATCCAAATTGTGTGGTACCAGGACAACTTTTGTCCTTCTGGTCCTACAGCTCATTGACCTCTATAACACAAAATCCCTAAGTGAGCCCACAATCAGATGCCAGTCTTCTCCTTTACTGTCCATGCTAAGTGGTGTTGCACGTGGTACAGATCTAGCAAGGCTTGCATGCACTCTACTGTCTTCATTTCAAAAAGCATAAGGGGAGTAGATCTTGGCAGTGGTTAGAAGAACGACAGCTGAATAGAAAAAATAATACCTTGGCATCAAATCACCATACAGTGAGGACAGAGAGGTGCCACAAAGTAATAAATCCTGGCTGGTGAGGACAGAAAAATGAAAAGCAGGTGCCTGCTTTTGGTTGTTTCTCTGTAGAACAGTTACAGGGGTATCTCGATCATCTATGTTCTGAAGGTGCTAATATGGGAAGGAGAAGATGGCAAGCAGTACCCTAAATTTTATGTGGTGAATTGAAAACCATTTTCTAAACTTATAACATTTAACTTACTTTAGTACAAAAGAATGAACACTTGTTAACCCAAGTAAAAAAAAAGAAAAGCTAGAAGAGATCTTCTGTATTCTCAGAGTATTAGGATTCATCTTTTAGTTCGACTTTGATAATGATGAAATTGTTTAACTGAAATGAATGAGCAACTGGCACAACGAATGTATTTGGTTTGCATGACAAGATTTTGATAGTGGTGGGGCTTCAGAGGCAGCTTTGAGAAGCTGCCAAAAGCTTCTTCCATATCTGAGAGAGCCAATGCCAGCCAGCTCCAAGACTTGTGGACAGTCAAAGCTGAGCCCATCAGAAATGGTGGTAATGGCCCTGGGCTGATGTGTTCAAGAAGAGGACGAAGTTACTGCACTGAAACAAGCTGCAGACAGGCAAGAAAGTGAGAATATGTGACAGAAATGGCTCTGCAGACACCGAGATCAGTGCAGAAGGAGGAAGTGTTCCAGGCACCAGAGCAGAGGTTGCCCTGCAGCCCATGGTGGAGATCACGATGAGGGGGGATGTTCTCTGCAGCCCCTGGAGGTTCATGGTGGAACAGAGATTCACCTGGAGCCCATGCAGGACCCCATACCACAGCAGATAGATGTTTGAAGGAGATTGTGACCCCATGGAGAGGAACCCATGATGTAGCAGGTTTGCAGACAGGATTTGGGACCTCACAGGGGACCCACACTGGAGCGTTTTGTTCCAGTGGAGCTTCATCCTATCCTTCCGGTGGGAAGGACTCACCTTAGAGGAATTCATGCAAGACTGTTATCTGTGGGAGGAACCCTACACTCTAACAGAGGAAGAGTGTGAGTAGTCCTCTCCTTGAGGAAGAAGAAGCAGCAGAGGCAGCATGTGATGAACTGACCATGACCCCAATCCCTGTGTCCCTGCACTGCCTGGGGAGGAGCTGGAGAACTGAGAATAAAGTTAAGGCTGGTAAGAAGGAAGGATGGTGGGAAGGTGGTTGTAGGATTTGTGTTTATTTGTTATTGTCCTAGTCTCATTTGAGTGTAATAAATTCAATTTATTTCCCTAAGCTGAGTCTGTTCTGTCCATGACAGTAACTGATGAGGGATCTGTGCCAACTGTCTTGCTCTTGGGGAATAGATCTGTAATGCAAAAACAAACAAGAGGCTGATGTTAGAAAAACTCCTTAGTAATTTTACCTTCATAGTGTAAACATAACAGATATTTGACACTGTGAGAGTGAGTCTATGCGGTCTCTCATTTTTGTGATATTATTTTATGTATTCACAATGTATCATTCTTTCGAATAACCTAGGGTACAGCAGACATTGTTCTGCGATTTAACTACCTAAGTGACACTGTCTGCTCTAAAATGAATCCACTTTTCCTTTCTTTGCTCTTTTCTTACTACTTAGATAGGAATAACCTTTGGAACAGACACATCAGCAAGTTATGCTTCTACTATAAAACAGATACAAAATGTATTCTTTTGAGAATTTTGTTAGTATCTAATTTGAAAGAAGGAATTTTGAATATGTAGGAACTTGTAACATTTATGTGAATATGTGGATTTATTTTGAGTGATGCTTTGAAATCTTTAAATGCTTAAAGATTACATAGTTCTTAGAATGTTATTTAAAAACAAATGACATATATATTATTAATAACACAGGAACAATTTTCAGAGAAACACAAAAGAAAAACCTGAAGAAGTCTTGTGGTTTTGAATAATGGTAATGGAAAGTAGTGTGAAATTTTGAAGTGAAAATATGTAATTTTTTTAAAATAATATACTATTTTTGGAGAATGGGATTACAATTTTTGTTTTCAATTATCATCTATTTAGTACTTTTTCTTTACAACTTAAAGGACTGTGCAGACAAAGGTAGAAATTAATATTACTGTGAGATACTCTGACTTTGTTGCACTCTTGTAAATGATGATAAAATTATGGGTCTTTTAGAGTACAGAAAACAAAAGAATTGTTATATTCCTGATGTGAAGTGTCACAAACAGTAACTACTTTTTCAAATCTTGTTAAATTCAGAGCTTGTAAACACTCTTAGCATACAAATATTAAACAGGTTTTGAGCCTCTTCGTTATTAAATTCTATTCTGTTTTTAGAAAATAACCCATAGACTTGGACCATGAAAACATATGGCAGCCTTTGGTCAGTATCTTCTTCTATATATTATTACAGGGAGGTTTTAAATGATATCAAGGTGGGTTACCTGACATATTCCTCCTATAAAGGCCTTAATTCTGCATCTTCATTAATAGGTTTAAAAAACTAATGCTAGTTCATCATTACACAGTATGTACAGTTTGGATCTCTGAAAGCTTAATCTGTATCATGGAAGCATTGAATGGTTTGAGTGGGAAATGACTCTTGAAAGTCATCTACTCTAACCCTTCTGCAGGGTGGGGACATCTTCAACTCTATTAATAGCCTGAGAGAACATGAAAGTCTACACCTGCATATCTGCACTGTGCTTACCTGAGTATTTTGCTTCTTCCACTATCACAGCTTCCAAGACACTACATTGACAAATGCTCTAATCTGGCATAGGCTAAATGTCTGTGAAACAAGTCAAATATGCAAATTATCTGTAGTTCAACACACAATCCTTGGGTTGGAGGTGCAAGCATGGCTAAAAAAATGTGCCTTTATGCATACATGTGAATTCAGAGGTGACTGCGCTGTTCAGAGGACTTGGACAAGAACAGACAGTATGGCACATAAATGACAATAAACCAGTCTTTAGTTACTGTGCAGCCCTCTCTCAGCCAAGCATTATCTTGGCCTGAGACAGGGAGTGCATACACATTGGAAAATGTAACAGACCTGTACTGAAGGGTTCAATTCTTTGCACAGAAAGAAGTACAAGAGATAGGAGAAAGGGAAAAAGGTGAAATAAAACTGCCAGGATGGTAAAGTTCATAAGGCACAGGTTAGCCTTGTAATACTGACAGAGATATTATGTGTCCCAAACCCACTTTTTTCAAAATCAAGCTTTTCATCATTGCTGCACAAGGCACAGCCCAAGCTCAACCCCTGCACAGTCCTGCTTGCCAGAGCCATGCATGGTGAGTATTGAGAAAAGCCACTAATTCTGCAGACAGATTTCAGATCCAGAGGACAAAGCAAAGGAGGAACCTTTGGCAGCAAACACTTTCCATGACCTGCAATGCACAAAATTGTGCTGTGCTGTTCTTTGGTGTGTGGGAATCCTGTGAACCTATCTTTATCTCAAACATAACTCCCTGCCCACCTGTGACTTGTTGGGAGTCCCATTACTCACTCAGGGAGGATGGATGGGCATGATTCAGGAAGGTGAACAGCCATCAGGAACAATGCATTTGCCATTTACAGGAAAGTATTGTTTTGTAGTCTTGCTAAACAGACATCACAGGGAGTAACAGGGCCTGAGGACTGCATCAAGGAACAAATTATCTTTGCCTAAATTCCGGAGTTAGAAATTAATAACTAGTCAGCTGTCAAAGTAATGTAATACCTATAGGTAGTCACTGTACATAACACAGGAAACAAAAATACGTATTTGACCTAAAAGTCCTGGCCATAACATCACTTCTCAAAGACAGTCTCAGAGATGCCTTAGTGACTATGTGTGTCAGCCTATCTCTGTAGCCAGCAGAGACTAATCTCATCCTGTTAAAATTTTGAGCTCTGATTCTGCACAGCAAATGGAAGCAGCTTCCAATGCAGTCCATTACTGAACCTCCAGTTTCCCTAATCTCTTCCTAGTTTGTGGTTTCAAGGTTTGTGGAGGACTGCTACATTCATTTGCTCTTCCATGAAAGTGTGACTCACCTGCTACCTGGTATGTCACTCTCCATCCTTCCATCTACCCCGTATACATTTAGCATCAGGCCTGCTTCAGCTCTTGATCCTGCATATTTCTCCTCTTCTCTTGCTGAGCTGAATGATTCCCGTACTTACATGTTTTTTATTGTGCTATTCTTTTTACAATCTCCCATATTGTCGCCTACGTCCTACATCAAATTCCACAACTGATGTCACTAATTTTCTACAGTGCCCAGGGCTTCTTGACAGCATTTATATCAAGAATACTTCCCTTTTGTGTCTACCAATTTAACCAAAAATTCTCAGTCATCTCTGGCCTCCTCCATGCATCTGGATTTCTCTTCTCAGCCATTAGCAGATGCTGCCCTCATACTCCGATTTTCTCCAAATTTTTCATTATTTTGTTTCTTAATCTTGATCCTCTGGGATCTCTGGGACCCGTCAGTGCATGTCATTACTCCATCCCAGGAGTGCTGACCTCAGGAACATCACTGACCAGAGACAGAGACAGGCAGTTCTCAGTGGGTTTCAGTCAATACCAACTCCTGGAATTACCCCAGTACCAGAGTGCTGCGCTACTCCTGAGGCAGCTGCACTTAAAAAAAAAAAAAATTGAGATGCACGGATTCATTCACAAACCTACCAAAGCTCATGCTAGATCTTTAATCCCCTCTGAATGTAAAACTATGCAATAGAAATCAAGTGTTGTCCCTTCATGAGTTCAGTAGCAGCCATACAGGGATCAGATATGTGACCTTCATGCGTATGGTCCAGAAATAATTGGTGCAATCTATGGTAGAAATGTATGGAAACATCAACCATTTTGATGTATCTGGCACTGGTGTGTTTGTGGGTGGTCATTTACAAACACTGCAGCATATTTGTCTGCCAAAAAAAAAAAAAGCCTTTCCATGTTTTAACTAAATCAGAAAGATTGGAAAAGAGGATTTTTTGTTTCCACTAAACACATCTGTCTGCTCATCTATATAAACTCATGCAGAAATTTCCAGTCACTCAAGTCTCCAGGGTGTTTGAAAATGTCTGAAGTCTCTTTAAAGAGCAGATTAGCATGTATCCCAAAAGTTAGACTGTAATACTATTTAACTGCTCTATTTTTCCATTATGGGCCTGTCAGCAGGAATATGTTGCCCTATAGTACATGACAAGTGAAAACGCTAGTAACATTGTTTTTCATAGACAGAAAAAATACCAAAGAAGCAATTTCTTAGCTAAAATGTCACCTGTTAGATGTATGGGGCTCACTATATTTTTGTTGCCCTGGTAACGAATGGTGTAAAATGACTCCTTTGCACAGCTCCATCAGAATGATTGCATCACGGTTTTTCCATCATTTTACAAGAGGCTGTTTTCATTCTCCCTTCCTGACCATATTAAGTGTAAAGAGATTGAATTACTGTGCTGTACACTCTCCATCCAATGTGGATTTAAGAGTTGATATTGATGTACTGAGAACCACGTTCTTCTTCAAGAAAAAACCCTACAAATTATAATGAATTTGACTTTTATGTATCGACCACTCCAGTGGTGAAGTAGTGTTTCTGCACCCAGGGGACAGACATGGCATGATCAGCATTTTTCACTTGAACGAATCCAATTGATAAAGCAATATATTCAGTGTCACTTTGCTTGATCTCCAGGTTTAACAATAGTCATGCTAAAAGTAGATACATTACTCCATAAATTTCACTCATAAAAAATGTGCTAGCCATTGCTTTATACAGATGCACTCTTTCCAACTTTTCACTGAGCAGGGCAGAAAAAGACAAACAGAAATACTGTGCCAAAAGCATGTAAGAGTGGGCAAGTGGCTGACAAGTAATGGTAGTACTTGCATAGTAACAGCTGTAAACCCCAACCCAGCACTCTGAGGAGGGTGGTGATTAACTTGTCTCTGAGCACATGTGCACCTTGAGAACAAATTCTCACCGGTTCTCACACTGTTACTGCACTGCTGGGAAGCTGCAGAAGTAACTCAGGAATCATTACTTAACTAATAAGGGTACACAGGAATATTTTGGATGTTCTGAAGGTTACAGTACCTAAGTTCTTTGGTTATTGAGTGAATTGTTGTGCATCTCACTAAAATACAAATATGACATCATCACACATTCTCTGGAAGGGAATAGTATGTAATTCATCCATGTCACAGAGGATTAAAAGCACAAAGAAGATGAATAGTAGTGTAAATTTTTATAATTAAACATAAGTTATGGAATATCATAATTAAAATTGTAATGACTAAAATACATGTTAAATATTTTTTCTGTAGTACAGGGAATATCTCAAAACCCCCCTGTGTGTGTAATTAAATTTTTTACATAGAATACATCTTCTATGAAAGTAAAATTTCATTTAGAGTTACAACCCAGAAAAAGGTGAAGGGGAAAAAGGTGAATATTTAGTGTGTGGGGGAAAAAGGTGAATATTTAGTGTGTGTATAAAAGTTGCTTGCAATATTAAAATAGTGTCAAGTTGAACTGATCTGTTTTCAAGTAGTTTATTGTGTTCAATTGGGGTTCAATCCAGGAGAGAATTTTTTTGAAATGTACATTTTAAGGCAGCTGGTTGTTTCTTTTAGAAGTTTTGAAGTGCTTATCCTAACTTCTAGCGAGTAAGGAGAAGAATACAAGATTGATATCAACGAGTTCTTATTTAAGATGCATCTAATAATGTAAGCTGCAGATATCTAACCTTGAATTTTATTGGTGGTCTTTTAACTTAGTTGTTCCATACCTTGGGTTATGTAATTAGTGAAGCCACCTATTCACTCTCAGGTAGAACTCTGTTTAGTCAACAAGTCTCACAGTAGGGAGAAAATATATCACTGAGTTTTACTTGAACGGGAATTCAGCAATACTCTATGAATGCTTTGGGAAGTGAAGATATGGACCTCAAAGGTTTCTCCAGCTCCAGCTTTTCTTGCTGTTGCTGCTTGTGTGGCTTTGCTTGGTCACCTGCCAGGGGCAGCATAGCTGGGCTGAAATGCTTGTGCAGAAAGGTGGTAAGAACGGTTCTGTCAGTTTGTTTAGGGATGAGATTTCATGAGATTTCACACTGTTATCCCTAGAGAGTTTGTAAACCTTCTTCGTACCGTGACAGTTCCTGTAAAATCAGATGAACTTAGTTAATTTGCAGTTAATTTGCCTCTGAATCACCTGACTTCCTTTACTATATTTTCTCATAATTTTTCATACCTGGGACTGCATCACACACAGTATGTTTAGGCACACCTCAGGTGTATTTGACAAGGATAAAAAAAAATCTCTGCTCAAAGAGAGTATGAGTACATCACAAGCAGCAGATGTCACTTCCTGGTGAAGGGAAATGTGTTACTAGAGGAGGGTGAGAGTCAGATCTGTATAGAGCCTGTGGACCTGAACTCATTGTCTGGCTATGTGGCCAATTGTTATCAGCTTGTGAAGCAGAGCCTCAAATCCACAGGAAATTCTGGAACAAGGACAGAAGAAGACTCACATTTGCTTAGCAAAGCAGCAATAGTAGTAGTATTAACAGTAATTAGCAATAGTAAAAACAGCTTCCCAAGAAATAACAATGACACAATGTCTAGCTTTTGAACTGCTGACAGTGTGCACATTGTTACCCTAAAAAAGTTGTATTTGATATAATGTACTGTTTTGATTTGTTTTATTTTGTTTTTTACTCTGCTGTAACGATGGCATAGAGGATAATCTCCCTTTGGGGGAACTGGCATCAAGACTTTTTCATTTTGTGCTCAATCACTGAAACCATTCCTCATCCATATTTTAGGGAAGGTGAAGTCTGCCACGCATTACTGCCCTGTAAAAATATTTCCTTTGCAGGATTACAGCAGCAGGAGGAACTAACAAGCATGGAAAGCCCTTTCTGGAGTGTGTCACACCTAGTGGGCTTGGGCAGTCAGCTGAGAAATTTCAGGGTGGCCGGGAGTTTGGGAGATAGGGCACATATCAAGGAAAGAAATGTTGTGAATGGTTGGAAAAGCAGAAAGAGTGGAGTCATGGCAACTCCAAAAATAACCTGTTCTAACCTGCCTTACCTTTGAGATGTTGCTGCTGTTGTTCTCCTGGCTACAAAAGGCATCTTCCCTGCCTTCACAGTATTATGAAGACAATAATATATGTTTGGGATTCATGAACACACTAGACTTATACTATACACTGTAGTGCTGCCCTCTCCAGAAGCAAATAGGCTTACAGCTTCCTTTATGCACCTCTGGGTTAAATTTCTGATTATCATTTTTCTGAGGCTGAGAGAAAGGTTTTCTGAGGTTGAAGAGAAAGAAGTGGGGAAAGGGATGGAGGGGAGAAAGATTTTTTCCAAAGTAATTGGACCACCTGCCTACAATCATCTCTGACCTCTGGATAAATGGAGGATTCTACTTTGCTGCACTTACATGGTGCTCCAGTACTTGCAGGCATAAATAAGACTTATTTAAAAAAAAAAGGTAAATCCCTCTGTAAGGATAATTAAACAGTGATGAGAAACCCCAGCATAATAAAAGCTCTCAATGGAAAATGAACTTTGCCTCCTTTATGTGCACATGTGCATGTCTGTGTCTGAATGTGTGTGTGAGATAATTCATCCTACGAACACATTGACAAATGTAGTATTTCTTCACCTCTATTCACTGTGATACTTCACAGTAAGGCTGTACAACTGTCTGTCTGAAACCTCAATATCCCTCTCTTCCACCCTTGTTCCCCCTGGAAGGTCATTTTAAAATCTCTTTTGACAGTCCTTACTGATCTTATCATAAATCATCCAACACACACACATACACAGAGTCACAGCACCTAATCAGGATGTTGCTGGCTAATTTAAGCCCACTGATTTGATATAAGTGGATAGAGTTTTATTATACCCTGTGATTGTAAATATGTCTGCTCTCATTCACAGCCTGGGGAGGCTGGAGGACCATTACATCTTAATTGAGTAATTTCTTTTCAAATCTCCACAGGCCGGGTTGCTGTTTCCGCAGTGACCAATCCAGAGCATTGATCTCAGTCTCTGCCTGGCTCCAGAAAATTCTGCTAATATGTCTCCCACCTATTTCTGCAATTTTGGTTTTTGAGTGTCCTAAAAGCCCACAACTGTCTTTTTGGTATTCACAATGAGGCAATGAGACAAGAAACCTGAAAGCAGATAACACATTCATGTTTAGATAGACAAAGCATGCAACTAACACTTAGTGCGGCCAAGGGATAGAATGGACCAAGCTGTTTGGTGGAGAAATTAATCAAGAATATGTCTCTATGACAGAAGATGATTGGAGTGATCTTCATGTTTTCTCATATCTAGACCTTAAGAAGAAGCTTAATTCAGCTTTCTGTGTGGAAGGACAATAATTCTGGATTTTCATTCCTCTAAAGTAGTAATATTGCCTTTAGAGAGATATATTAAAAAAAAAAAAATTGCAAATTATGTGGATGCATCCAAACACAGGTATGTATAAGTTTTCATAGACACAATTTTATTTTCCTTTATTTTTGGATGTATTTAAGAATTATTTACCCAGTAAAGAACAGAAAAGCCAAGGATTTATCACAGTTTTGATGTCTAAGGTCACTGTTACAAAAGATGTTTGACTGATATTTATAGGCTAAACACCAGTACTGTAAAATTTTTTTTTTGCTCCAAGTATGTCTGGGCAATGTTAGAAAAGCTAGTGGTGAATTCTATAGTATTCCTTTAATTCATGTACGTGTAGATTAAACTTATGCCAGTTTAAGGGCAGGCACTGTCACTTGTTCCAGTTTGGATTCTTTGTGGTCTCAGTCCAGTTTCAGCTGGAAAAAGAAATGTTTTCCTCCAAAGCACAGGCACCACAGTTTGCACTTCAGACTAAAAGCCTAAAGAGCAAGAGGCAGGAGTAGTCTGACTAACATCACTCCCTAATGTGGTGCTTCAGATGGCAAGAGGCATACCAGTGTGTCAGGAGAGGGGAAAACACCATGAATTGATTTTATGGACAAAAAGTCAAGCCTGTCCAGCTGATACCTGTCTTTACAGCTAAATTTCTTTACCTTGTTTTAATATTGATATGAACAAACAAACAAACAAACAAAAGGCCACACCCCCACCCCAACAACCCCAGATATATGTTTTTTTTAACTATTTTAAATTAGGTGGCAAAATCTAGCCTTTTGAAAGCTTTGGGCTGCATGGTAACACTGCCAAAAGACAAGCAGGAGAGTGCATGCACTGATTTAGTAAGAAAAAAGACCAGGGAGTATGAAATCATGGGGTGTGATTCCCACAACCTCTGAATCTGCTCAGTTTTTTTTTTCTTTTCCTCTTTAAAAAGAGGCAGCAATCAGTCCTGATTGAAATACCTTTGAATGCAGTTATAATGAAATTCCATTTCTCACCCATGCCAGAGCTGCAGCCATTGTTGGTAATGGTCTCCTTCAGAGCAATACAGTCATTTCTGCCTTGTGCGGTACCATACAAAGCAGAGGCAGGCAATCCCTGAATACAATTTAACAAGAAGGCTTTGCTGTAGAGTTTTACCCGGGGCTCATCTGTCTGCTTTCTGGATTTGTCCTGCAAAAACTCTGCATATTCTGTGAGAACAAAGAAGAAGACCTGATAGCGTGCATTTTTTATTTCCAAACTGGCAATTTGGGTAATTTAACTTTCCTGTCCAGGTCCCTATGACAGTACTGTGTACATATAATGATCCATAGTTTGAGACACTGATTATGCTGTAATCAATATTTTATGTACAAATTATGTAACTTGTTTTGTGACAGGTCAGTTCAAACCTACTTTAGTTTGATGTGCTATTACACAGCCCTGTGGATGAATCAGAAAAACTACTGCTTTAAAGGAACCCTGACTGAGAGGCACACATACTACTCTAATAACTCAAAATAATTTCTTTACATTCAGTCTTGTTATTGACCTGCAGTGAATAACAGTTGATTTTGGTTGTTATTTTATATGATGCAGAAATTAAGGACCTTTCCTTATTTAGTTCCAGTTTAAGGATTATTACTAGCCAGTAGGGTTTCTTATTTTCCCATGTGAGTAAATGCATAAAAGAAATTTGGTGGCAGATAGTGAAAGAGTTTATCTGTCTCTAATGTTTTTAGTACTGATAATATGTAGTGCTTTCTGAATCAGCTCCAAGATCCAATCCTCTCTATTAGTTTTAGAAAGAGATTTATGTGATCCAGTGCTTTTTCATCTTCCACTAAATCCAGCTCCTAAAGAAAGAAAATATCCTGAAAAACAGATCTCTTTTCCTTGTAGTTTTTCTCAGTGTGGAATGCATTTTGGCCTTGTAAAATATTCTTCACAATCTTCCTCTTTGCTTTAAAATGAGGGTCTTTGATGAACTCTGATAGCACTGGTGCACCCCACTCAATATCAGGAGCTTGGAAACCTTAGCTGCTTCCAATCCTGATGAGCTGCAGGGGAAGTGCAGATGATGGAAGAACCTGTGATATTACAAAACTCAACATCTCTGTTTCAGCCCTAGGACACTACCTGAAACAGAAGATTTTACCAACCGTTTTACCAGCCTGAATTCTTCTCCTGCTCCAATGGCCTAAAAAGGTTGGATTCCAGAAAGGCTATTGCAGTTTGTAAGTAATTCTGAGCAGGATGGAAGCAGTGACACCATCTAACCTTAAGCATCTATGAGGTGGATGCCCTCCACCCAGAAGGTCATCTTTGTGTAGTGAATGGAAAGAAAGAGGAAAACATCTGAGTCTATCTCGTTTCAGTGAAGGCTTAAATAGGTCAGAAAGACTGTTCCTTATATGGATGACTTTGTGGATACTGCAAAAGGAGTCCAGAGAGCCAAGCCTGGTGTACACACACACACAGACACAGTGTGAACTTCTAGAGCTACTGAGATAAATCCACCAAGGTTTTCACTGCACGATTCCAGGTAAAATCAACAGAAATGACATAGCAGAAACTTACCTTGAGAATGCCTAGCTGCAAGAGCTGTCAGAGTAAATTTGCAGGAGGAGAAAACATTTTCATAGCACTAGAGTCCTCTCTAAAATATTTTAAGCCTTAAAAAGCCACCACACAGAACTCTTGTAAATAAGAACTCTTGTACTGCCATAGGAATGTTTTAAAAGAGTGCTTCTAGAGGATGATTTGACTGCACAAGTTTAAGTAATTCTGAGAGAAAAGGCAAGCAAATGAAGAGTTTCCTGACCAACCTCAGAAAATTCCTTGTCAAGGGTTTTAGTGATATTCTGGTTTCAAATTGAGTAGAAGGTGCAGCATGTCTTTAAATTGTGTGCAATAGGGAATGTGTCCGCCCCCTGTGCATTTTGGTAACCACACTTTGGAAGAGATCCAAAGTCCTTGGATCTCCTTTGTCAATCAATGTCCTGCTTGAGAAATGCAAAACAAGAACTGGTGGCTTGAGGAAATTTTAAAGCCCCCCAAAATGACACATTTCTAATAGCGATGGTGATTTATGCTTTTGCCAGAACACAATTTATGCTTTGTTTATTCAAATATTAACATACTCACTGTATAGATAACAAGATGATGCTTTTAAATGTGTGATATAGGATGAGGTGATTTGGGATGATCTGGTGGATCTAGCTGTGTTTCCTCAGAGATGTAATACTTGCCACTGGGGCACAACCAGAAAAAAATTGCTTCTTTCACTGACCTCCTTTCCTCTCTCTACACAGTGTCTTGCAGGCCAGTATCTCCCACGTTTTACAATCATGCATTTATCATCTGATTCTGCTCTCAAGGCAGCACAGGAGTTTTAAGTGAGTGACATTTATTTTCCAAGTTCTTCCATCAAGGATGCTGCCACATATTAGCCAGATAGCCCTATTTGACAATTTTGCCAAATTGCCTGTTTTAAGTTGACTCTCACAATACTGAATCAGATCTTCCAGAGGCAGTGCATTTTTTATTCCAGAGGCATCATTTACTGAGACACATAGCAAAAAAAGTTTAGGACATAAGTGCATAGAAAGCTACTGGCTGCTCCCCAATGACTGAAATCCTTGTACTTGCAATGTTTAGCTTCTAGATTGTTTTCAGACATAAGAGATCCAGAATTCAGGTGCCAAGGGTCAGTTTCCTACAAAAGAAATGACAATAAATGGAGCTGCATAACAGTGCCTTGCATTTGTATTATTTGTACCAGATGAGCAAAATAGCAGTTAGAATTTATCTCCTCATTTAAAAAGACAGTAAGTTTCTGTAGTTCATTTACCAATGAAAAAAATTACAGAGGCACAAAATGTGGGGCTCTATCTACCTCCTTCTCTTAGGCTCAAATGGGGGAGATCATAAGAAGAGTATTGAGAAATAGAATAACAGAGTAACAGCAGTGAGAAATTCTTAGAGACATGCTGATTAATTTTTTGGACCAGCTGTTTCAAGTCTTTGAAGCCATATTCTTCTGTCTGTATATTTGAAAGAGATGCACAGAGATATTTGATTGATACTTGGCTTTGGTGAAGATCAGACCATACTTACCCACAAAAATCAAGAAATGAGGAGAAGCCTCTGAGTATACTTTCTGGAGTAAATTCTTCCATCAAGACAGCCGGATTTGTGTTTGCATAACCGGTAAGATTCATATTTAATGTATTGTCAAAAGAAGAAGACTGTGACCATGAAGAATTTTTTCCTCTGTAATGACTCCGTGTTTTTTTTTCTCAGTTCTCCCCATGCAGAAAATAGCTTCCACATGTACCTTTTCCCTGATACCTGCTTTAAACTGCTCAAGGCTAAACAGGGAATCACAGTTCCCAGTTTCTCATGAGGTCTTCCATACACATGTCTCCAGCCCGGTAAAAACACTGCAGGAACGTGTGTGCTGGATGTCACTGTTCCGGCTGGCTTGTTTGCCAGGAGCTAACTCTCTGTTTCTATAGGGTCCCTCACTGTGCAGATCTAAAGATGTGGTCTGGCCTTGAATCTTTAGCTAGTCAGAATACAATTCTTCAAATTAATTGATCTCATTTCCTGCCAGGCTTCTGTGCTTATTAGCCAATGTGATGCCAGCTGTAGTTCCTTAAGTACACCAGAAACAAAGGGCTATTATTTCTGGCTAAATTCCAGTAGGCTCATTACCTTCTGCTTCTTTTAAAATTCCCTCTGCAATTATGCTACATAAGATTTTATTTATTTGTTTTTTTATTCTTTATACTGCTTTTTGTATAGCCGTGCTCTGTGTGTTGTCTTCCACACCAGAAGAGGCTGCATTTAAACAACAAAGAAAGTAATGTCTCTGAATACAGTAATCTGACATATTGTGTGGTTTAGTAATTTTGAATTTTGCCATTAATATTATCCAGAATTATTATCATTTATATATAACCAGGTCTGCCCTGCATTTTGGGCTGCTTATATAAAAGGTGCTGTATAAATTTCATTAAATGTAAAAGGTGCTTTCGAAGGTAGATGTATAAGACGTCTAGAAAAGTGAGATCAGAATAGCAGGCCATTTCTTAGCTGACAAATTAACTTCTCTGACAAGGGGTGGTGGTCAGCACAATCTGTTCCAAGAGAAAATTTCTCTCCTCTGCAACAGATGAATTAATTTCCCCCTATTAAAAGACATTTTAAAGCAGAATATTATATAACTCCTGAATTAGATTTTGCAGAAAATGAGGCACACCAAGAGTTATCAGATTGCTTCAGGCATGATGGATGACGCGTTGTGTGACGTTTTCTTCATCTTCATGGATTATGTACCAGCACACTATGCAATCTATTATTGAATTTACCTGTGTGAAAGGTTTTTTTTTTTAACAAGGCTAATATGGTAGTAAGTACAATCTACGAGTTTGACAGGAAAAAAGAAACAAAACACGGGTGCAGAAATATGTTTGCTGCATATTTGGTGACCGACAAATAAAAGAGGCAGGGCACATGTGCTGGGCAAATGAGGTTTCCAGAGGGGTGGTGCTCCTTGCGGCGCTCCCTCGGACAGCTCCCGGCTGGGTCGGTGCCCGGGCCGGGCTGGCCGCGGCCGGGCGGCAGCAGAGGGCAGTGCAGAGCCGAGGCTGAGTGGCAGCCGCAGCCCTGGCACTAAATCTTGCTCTTTATTAAGCAAATTCATAGGGCTAATTTAGCCTCCGAGGAAATTAAACTGCTAATTACATGTATATAAACCACCGAAAATGGGACCAGTTTTTGCAAAAAAAATAAAAAAATAAAAAAATTAAAAAAAAAAAATATCACTCAGCTTTGTCTCTCATTTTAAAATATGATGTTTTGGTGACGGAGATGATTTTGAGGAAGTTTTGTTAAGCTTTTATGCATGTGCTTGTCTGTGTATGTGTGTGTGTGGTTGTAATATTGTGTGTCTGTATGAGAGGGTAATCTAGCCATTTCCACAGTCCATCTCCTGCTGAGTAAACAATAGTGCTTTTTTTCTCATTCATTTATCCAAGCCAATGTCTTTATAAATGCTGGATAATATGCCCTTGGGTAACATAAGGGCAAAGCTCTAATTGAATCAGGTCAAGACTCCACACATTATCTCTGATAGCACTTTTAAAATGTAGCTTCCTCTGTCAGATCATCTGCCTCTGAATCACAGTATTGGAGATAATTCTAACATTAAGATATTAGTATGGGGGAGCTTATAAATATACAGTTGCAAGAATTATTGGCTGGTGATGTCAAGCTTTCTCTGATCTGTTAATAATCCTGATAGTTTTTAAAAACCATCTCAGCAAGATCAATGCATGTCTTATGACTTAAAAATGCGTGTAATCCATAAAGAAGGATAAACATCTAGTGTTTCAAATCACTTGAAAGACTTCAGTATCATGAAATCCTTACTCCCTTCATATGCCTGTTTCCTTAAAACGTTTAAGAAGAGAACCCAAACCACAGTCCAAAGGAGAAAACCAGATATTTTTACTCCATGCCAGGATTTAGCCGCCAGCATGGCTGAAAGGTTAAAATGTAATTGTGTGCTGACCCTTGCATGGCCATCACAAAGCTTGTCTGATTGACACCAGCTTCCAAAAAAAAGATTTGGGAATATACTGTCCTTACAGTGACAGAGGGCTTCTGGCACTAGAGTTATCACTTTCCTATGTGTCCCCATTAACAGCTCTGACAGTTTCATGCCTGGAAAGATCTCTGGTTTGTATCTACAAACAGAACTGAAGAGGCACACTGAGAATGTTCAAAAGCATGGAAACACATTTGGTACACTAACTGGGTCATTCCTAGGACATCTCACCTCATGTAATGCAGCCATGCTAGAGACAAGACATGAATTGCACCAGCACTGTAAGATTATTAGGACCATCTCTTAGGTGAAAAGATTAACATATAGCACTTTTTTTTTCTCTCAGGATGAGAAATTTTGTCACCTGAGAAGGCAAAAACCTCATGTATGTCCAGATTGAATGCTGGAAGTATATATATATCACTTACATATATTTTTCTGTTTGTTCTTCTAAGTCTTTTAAAGGTTTCTTGAAAAGATAATAATGATCCATTTTACTTATCCATCAAGAGCTTTGAACTGGAGGCTTTTTTTCCTGAGTATATAGTTAGAGCATTAAGGGCAGTATGGGTAGAACAGCCAGAGTAATGAGTCTCCACTGCTTGAGAAATCCAGATTAATCTAAATCAAATACTTTCCACTATGGCAATTTTAACTAATTCCCTCATGAAAGTATAAGAGATGTGTGAAACCCCTACAGTCAGCATAAACCTCCTGGTAGGGCTAGACAGGTAATACCTTTTAAGCTTGTTAATGTCTTATCCTGCTGGTTTCTACAACTGAGTCAAAGAATAGCTGAGTACTTCTCAACCTGTCATTACAGAGAAAAGTAACTTTCAGCATGGGTATGGACAGAGTGATGCTGTGTTTTGTATATCATGGATTCATCATGCTACTATGGCTGGGGCTCTCTGGACTGATGCAATTGATGCCTTTATTAGTTTTCTCCACGTGTTTGTAAAATGTAGACAGAAATATTCAGGGCTGATTTTTTTTCAGAAGGAGAGGCTTGTTTATTAATCTGTGGGTTAAACATTAGTGTTGAACCCGTGTAGGTGTGTTCACACAGGGGACCATAGGCCCACCAGACTTATGTGTAAGCTGTGTATGAAGAAGATGGAAGTGCTACCATACAACATGAGCTAGTTCAGCTGCAGTGCCTTCCATTTTTGATGCAGCTGCAATTCTATGTGGCTATTTAAATCCTTTGAAGTACAAAACCCCATGGTTTGGCATTGTTCTTACAAACATAGTGTTTTATGAGTTCTGTGCCCCAGAGTGTCAGCAGTTGTACAACAGTAGCAGCAGAGCTATGCTGATTTACATAATCTGAGAATCTGTCTTTTTCCCCTCTGAAGTTCCTCTGATCAGTGTTAAATGAAGATTAACACACTGAAAAGTCTTTGTAAATCTGAACATTATAAATGAGGGAACAGGAGGGAGAAGTGGTTAAGAAAAATATTCAGGGCCACTCAGACAGGAAAATTCAGATGGTGGATTTCCCCATTTATGATTTTCTTTATTCTAGGAAAAAAAACCAGTCAGAATGTCTGTCCAGAATAAAAAGGCAGCACAGGGCATCGTATGAGCGTGCAAAGGGCTGCTTTCACTGAAGTAGAAATTTCATCCATTTCCTTTCTGATTTTCAGTCACCTCCCAAGTTTGACTCCAGTCCTGCCACAACAGAACAACTCTCTGGTGGCTATAGTCCTTCTGATGTTCCCACTGAACCCTTCTACAATGAAAGCTGTTGGGGTAATACATAAAGCCATGAAGAAAGTGCACAAATTCATGCTCACATTTATTGCTTCTATTTTAATAGAGGAAAAAATTCTTACCTGAACTGAAATACTGAAATACTTGCTCCAATTAGCAATGAATGTCATTATCCCCAGGTTCCCTGGTTATGGGGAGGGGGAGGGAGGGGGTGTTCTCATTGTTTTGATTCGTGGGGGGCTTTTTTTTTTTTTTTT
>VXBR01002371.1:269987-302214 GCA_013400215.1 Cisticola juncidis
AAAAAAAGTGTTATCAGGAACCGTGCAATTTAACTTGGTAAACTTTTAGGTGATGGATAGTGTATCAGAGATCTTGCAGAAGAGAGTATTTAGCCATCAAGTTTTGAGATTATTTTGTCTCTATTAATCATCCTGGTTCTTGCAAATGTGTAAAATAAATAGCTCTTTACTCATGGAGACCATGACTAGATAGTATATACAGTCAGAATAATTTTAAACCTTTAACCTATTGATATATGTACATATATATTGCAGGTCTAGTATGAATTCATACCTTTTCTTCCCCCTTATTGAGAGAAAAAATATTCACAAATCCCTGTGAACATATAACTTCTATTTAAATACTACATGTGCACCACAAATTTTTTCTTTTTGCCTTACAATGCTTCCAAGGTATAATCTGTTTAAAATGCAACCATGCAGTAGTTTAGAAACAAGGTAAAATCTATAACCAAGCTGCTCTTCTTGGACAACAAAAAAAATGAATTGCATAGGAAAAGAAAGGTATAGATGACTGGGTACTAAAAATGTTCATAATAGCACTTCTCAATTACTTCCCTAGGCAGCCTATGTTCTTTGATAAATTCCTTGGACTCAGCATATTCATTCTGGTAAATATCAGGAGTTCTGGTCCCAGAGGTCATCCATGAGAGATCAAGTCTTCTACCTAGGCTTTGGGTCACATTCTGCTGTGAAATAATGTGAAAATCCGTCAGGAACAAGTTCTCCCTCTCAACACCCTGGCAGTCCTGTCCTGGTTTAGCCTAGAAAAGGCTGAGTCAGATGGAGCTGCTGTCAACTTCAGACACCTCAGCCTGGTATCAACCTGCTTTGTTCCTCTCAGGCTAAATGAAGTGAACTATTATTTAGGAGCCCATAACACCTCAGAAATGGTCCATTCAGTAAAAGACTGAAATATATGCTCTTCAAAACAGCTGTGGGCAAATCAATATGCTGCAGAGAGGGACTGGGACAAAGTCATGTGTATTTCATTTCAGTAAGAAACACAGTAAGAAAAAATAGGTGACTTGAAGTGGAAAAGATAATTTAATAATCTCCTTCTACATGCCAGACAATATTGCAGGATAAGAGAAACAAAGGCCTTAAAAATATATTTGGTTATATATTTTTATGTAGGCACTGCTTATTTATGCCATTAGAGTTCAAGTAACTTTGCTAATGGGGAGAACTAGCTAAGAGGACAGGCTCATTGCAGAGGCTGCAGAAAATAATGCATATAAGGTCAGTTGCTGAGAAAATATTTTCTATTTTTAATCACAGAAATCTGGATAAATCAAATCAATGTAGACAATGTAAAAGGTTTCTGAAAATATTAGTTTAATAGAAGTATTTTGTGGTATATGTCAACAATCTTTGGACAAATCTAAACCTAAGGACAAAATCTGATACAACTGATACATTGCAAACAGTTCTGCCAAAATGATTTTATAAGTTGCTAAAGAAAGTTGTATTGCTTGTAACAGTAGACTTACAATAATTTTTTCTGGACACAACATATTCCTAGGGTATTCTGCAACAGTCATTACTGCTTTACTTTCATCAGCTACTCATATTTGTAGCAGACATTCAAAGGAGACGTGGGTTTAACTGCTGGGTTCTCTCTCGGTTCCTCAGACTGTATAGTAAGTCCTCTCTTGGGATGTGTGCTAAGAAACAGACTGAAAAATTCAAGTCCTTTAGAGTAAATATAGGTCTTCAATGAAATAAGCATTTTTTCCCTTCTATTACTTACATCTGCCAATAAGTTATTTCATACTCAAGGTTAGGTCTTTGTCAATTGGATAACCCAGGAAGAAGGCTTGCTTTCCTTTTTATGTCTCTTAAGTTCCTAAAGATTTTTGGGTCTATTATTTGTCTGAGGTTTTACTATGTCAAAGATGATAGAGTACAGATGACCCGGAAATTCATTGCTCATTAGACACCCAATGTGAAATCTCCTTCTCACTCTCTCTGCCTGAACTGCTAAGATAAATTCTGGGGATTGTTCCTGACTGGTGAACCCCAGGCACACATGTAGAATCTGTAACATTTTTCTTTTTATTTTCTATGACAAAACCTCTTTTTTTAACTGTTGCTTTTCCGAATTTCTTCATTTCCTATTCGTCTGTGTGGTTACCTATATGCAAAAAATAGTGTTTTGTCCCTAGTTTTTGAGTTACAGAAAATTTCTAGCTAATGTTTTGTTGCCAGAGCTGTGGTCCAAAGAAATTGATCAATTTTGCTAAAGTTACAAGAGAAGCCTTTGCCAAAACCAGAAGCATAAATGAAAACTCTTCAGCTCAGTTTAACATCTCAACCACAAGGCAAAATTCTTGCCTCATACAGAGGCTGTTAAATAGCTTTAATTAATTGCTGTGGTAGTTCCCTGTTTATCAATAGCAATAAATAAATAAATAAAATGCATATTTCCTGAGTGATTGAAATTCTGTCTTTTGGTCTCAGTTGGTAAATATGATGCACATCATCTTACTCTGAGTAGTTTTATCAGGCATGATTGATTTGATAATAGGTGGGTTTCATTTTGATATCAGTGACAATGGAGGGAGAGTGGAAAAAGAGAGTGGTACAGTATATCAGGCATTTAACATAGACAGCCTGAAAAATCAATAATAATTCTTCACCAGTGGCTCAGATTTTCAGACAAGTTAAGCAGATGAATGGCCCATAATGTCACTCAGTAGTATTAGTCTGTTCATAGGCTCACTCTTCCAGTAAATGAGAATTGTTGATTAAAAATCTATTCTAGAGATGCCCACAAACATATCAAGTAGTTCTCATCTTCCCAGTGGAGTGAAAGTATTCATCCTATTCTTTTTTTTAGCCTTTTTTCAGCACAATTGATCTCTCAACACACCCTGCTTTATCTTTCTAATCTCCATGAGTTACCCAGCGTGATGTTCTGCAGGCCATGTCCCACTGTTCCCATGTGGCCACCAGTGTACACAGGAGGACTTCTCTGGTACAGTCATCCTCACGTCACAAAGGCAGCAGCTCTGAGACACTCTTTCAGGTACATAGGTGGTCTCTGTGATCTCGTGTTGAATGAAATTCTTACCTGTGAGTCCTACAAAACTGAGGGGGGCGGCTAATACACCTGAACGTTGTGCTGCCATTCAGCAGGGCCTTGGAGAGTTGGGTAGAGGTTCAGCAAGAGCAATTTCAGTGCCAGGTCCTGCCCCTGGGGAGGAACAGCCCCAGTGCCAGCACAGGCTGGGGCTGACCTCCCACAGAGCAGCTCTGTGGGAAAGGACCTGGGACTCCTGGTGGGTCACAAGTTGTCCATGAGCCATCAGAGCCCCTGTGGCCAGGAGGGCCAAGGGAATCCTGGGGAGCACTGGGAAGAGTGTGGCCAGCAGGTGGAGGGAGGTGCCCTTCCCCTCTACTCAGCCCCAGTGAGGCCACACCTGCAGTGCTGTGTCCAGCTGTGGGCTCCTCAGCACAAGAGAGACAAGGAGCTGCTGGAGAGGGTCCAGTGGAGAGCCACAAGGATGGTCAGGGGTCTGGAGCTTCCCTCTTATGAGGAGGGACTCTGGGCACGGGGCCTGTTTGGTCTGGAGAAGAGAAGACTGAGAGGGCTCTCATCAATACTCAGAAATATCTGAAAGGTGGGTGCCAGGAGGATGGTGCCAGACTCTTTTCAGTGGTGCCCAAAGAGGCATGGCCATAAGCTAAAGCACAAGAAGTTCCACCATAACTTGAGGCAGAACTTCTTTACTCTGAGGGTGGCAGAGCACAGGAACAGCTGCCTGGGGAGGTTGTGGAGTCTCCTTCTCTGGAGACATTCAAATCCTGGCTGGACACATTTGTGTTGTCACCTGCTCTTGGTGACCCTGCCTTTGTAGGGGGGTTGGACTGGATGATCTCCAGAGATCCTTTCCAATCAGAACAATTCTGTGAAATTCTGAGATCCACTGAGAATTGGAAAAGAAAGAATGGGGCGGGGGAGCTGAAGGAGATGGGGCAAGAATTAAGAAAAAAGAAAAAATATAGATGGCTAGCAAGCCCCAAATATAAAACTTTCAGAGTAATTGGAGCAAGGTATTATGTTGTGGCACAAAAAGAGCCTTGACAAAAGCTTGTTCAAAGTCACATGTGTACTTGCCTACCACAGTACACTTGGAAATTGTAAATAAAATGGCATTATGTGAAATGGAAGCAGCACAGGTTGTGGGAAATGGTTTCTTTAGCACAGGAAGTTCAAAACCAAAATGAAGTTATTTAAAAAATATTTTTTTTCCAAGTTGTACTAAAGAAAAAATGAAAAGAGAAACTCCAATTATTTTCTTTCAAATGGAATAAATGTGTTTTATTACTAGAGGAAACATGTCTTAAATTTAAATTGAAAATATCAATTCCTTAATCTGTTTTCCTTTTATAATAATAATCCTAGTTGCTTGCCCTTTTTAAGCAGGTTTATTGTCGTTGGAGTTTTTGTTTGTTTGGGGATTTTTGTTTGTTTATTTTGGTTTGTTTGGGGTTTTTTGTTTGTTTGTCTGGTTGGGGTTTTTTGTAGTTTCCTTTATGAATTGGAATGTGAACCCAGATGCACTTCATGAGGGGAATTGCCAAATATCGATCAGCCTTATCAATTATGAATAAGTTCCTAACCAAGGTTCATATTATCCTGGAATTGTGTGAGCCATGAACATTTTACAAGATGAAATCCACTCTTGAAAAGATCATTAAGTCCTTTGTCTCTCTTGGGTTTATAAACCATGCATATTTTCATTAGCCACATATAGTCCTTTTGATTTCGGTTGGATTGCTTGCATAAATGAAGTTATACAGACCTGTGAACTTCTGAAGATCAGAGCCACTGGGGAAAAGATGCAGCATATAAAATGCCACACGAAATATAAAATGAGGTGGAGGTGAGGATGGCATGTAATGACAATACACCTTATGTGCTCTAGTTGTGGACAAGTAGGTTGCAAGTTTCATTCTCCCTCCAATAAATAGCAACCATAGATGATTTCATTCCTGACAGTCTGATTATCATTCAGAGACTCACTGAATGCAGTGGTCATCCTCCAGGGCAAGTTCTTGAGAGCTCCTGCATGAGTGAAGCATAAAACTCTGTAGAAATAAAGGGACAGATGAACAAAGTACTATTATGATATCGTGAACTGGAGTGAACGCAGGCATTGGTTAATGAAATTTGGATTGTTTCATATTTAATTAACTAATAGTTGATTGAAAAATTGTGCCTGAAGTAAAATAGTAACAGGTATTCAAAATCTCCAGTAGTGTGAGTGCTTGTAGAATGTCTTAATCTGTCTAAAATCAGGAAAAAAAAGCTATACCTTTTTTTCCTGACAATGCTAGTTATTGATCCCACTTCATTTTGAATTTTTCTATTGTGCACAATTGCTTGTCCACCTCCAGTGTCAGTTTGCCAGTTTCTCTTGTGATTTATCAATAGCAGTTCCCAGCCAGGAGGTTATTATAGTTCAAGTGGAATTAATGTGGCAAAGGAAGTCTATGGGCTCAATGAACAGAAAGATAGGATTGAATTATTACCCAGGAGATGGTGGTTCTCACCCCCTCGCAATGAATTCAGAATCAAGTTGCTCTGACAGCCAAAGGCCAGATTAGTGCTACCTCTATTTTTGCTATCAGCTCTAAACCTTTCACAAACAATACATTCATTATTACTGACTCAGGGGGAAAACAAAAAGGAGGCTTCAGCTGTTCATTGACCTGACCTCATCGTGTATAGAACAGGGTAGGAAAAAGACACTTACAATGGCAGTATATTAAAAACGAAGTGTGCTGAAAGAAGCGTTGAAACAAGTCAGGTGTTTAGCGAACTGTCAGCTTATAATTTTTTAGCTGTATTGAGAAGGAGGGAGTGAATTCCAGGCTAGTCATTACAAGAATTTTTAAATAAACACAGCATGTTGACAGGGCCAAACTCTAGTAAATTAGCATTCCAGCTTGAAGTAGAATCAGGTGTGGTTTAACTCACAATAATAATGGTTACAAGTTATTTCCAAGTTTTCAATGTGATAAATAATCAGGGATGTATTTCTGATAAGAACTAGAGAACACACATCAAATAAAGACAAGAAAGCATAGAACAAAATATCAGCAGGTTTTTGATTTTTGGAAAATTGCACAGGACCAGAGCTCTTAATAGGTTTAAACAGAGGATTTGCTGACATGGGGCAAGCTCTATTCTCACCTCATTGTTTGGTGGGGTAATTTGCTGTATGTCTACCTTTTCTGTGTTTCAGAGAGCAATGAGTCCTTTTCTCAGCACATCGGCAATATCTTGCACCTGTGTCTCTGAGGGAACCAGCTCCACAGAACTCAGGGAAATTGATAGGTAGGAGGTTTTACTGATATCATAGGTAAGGTTAGCTAGATTTCTACCCAGTTCCTGCAATGAGGTCAAACATAGTACTTGGCAAAGGCAGTACTTACTGTGACTGTTTAGGCTCTGTGTGTGCTGACTGGCTTATAAAATGGAAGAAGAAAAAATTTGCCTCTGCTTCATCTTGTCCTCTTTCTCTCTTCAGATGCCAATTTTCATGACATCTGTAGGAACCTAAGTGCCTTCAGACTCAACCCTGTTGATCAGATTCAATTATATTTGACAGAAGGGCACAAAATTTGTTAGAAGAGGGCAACCAGACAGCAGGACAGAGAAGACAATTGAAAAATGTGCAGTCCTAAAGAATGACACAATGCCTGCTGTAAGTACAAGTGAATTTTCAGGTAAAACAAGAATGAAAGCAAAGGCATAAACTAATAGATTGATGAGATATATCATGGTGGGTCTCCTTCTTTGGAAAATAAGGGATTGATGAGGTAGTGTGAGAAATCCTATAGCAGCCAACCCACCTTTATTTTTTCTGCTTGTGGTGGCAACACAAGTCACATGACACACCATGATGAGATATAAGCTCTTATTTGCAAAATCCTTGCAAGAAGTGCTGTATCAGAGTAAAATTTGATTATTGGATTAAGACTAACTAGTCTGTTGTATAAAAACAAAAAAGGTGTAACTACAGAGCAGCTTTTTTAATGCCCTTATTCAGATAAAGGTTACTTGCAGTGGCAATAAATTAATTATTATAAAAATGTTTAGATTACAGACTTCTGGAATTGCACATCTCATAATCAGGAAAACATCTTCTTTCTCAACAGGGCTGAAAGATAAGTCAAAGATAGTGCAAGACTTTTATCACACCCTTCTCATAGGGATTAATTTATCACAACTGCATTTCTCATATCATACCTTCCCCAGCTGAAATGCTGTGGTTTCTGTTCACTAGATTCAGAAATGTCTTGTCTTGTAATTCTCCAGGCTTCATGTACATGTCTCTCCTCAACTCAAATATATTCTGATTGTATTGGTTGTTATTACTATTGGATGCTACAGATTGTATATGTATATAGGTATTGTTCTCCTTTTTGCAATTAACAGAGTATTTGATTTAACTGTGGATTGAGATAAAGGTGTGTGAGGTTTTGTCCTTCTTGTTTGGATGTTTTTTTCTCCTTCTATCATTAACTGGAATAATTCTAGACATGATTATGTATTGATAATTTAATCATATTCATCTGTATTCTATTCATCTGACTTGGAATGGGCTGCTCAGAAGGTAAGACTGGATGTTGCACTCAGTGCCATGGTATGGTTGACAAGGCAGTGTTTGTTCACAGGTTGGACTTGATGATCCTATAGGTCTTTTCCAACATAATTGAATGTGTGATTCTGTGATTCCGTGATTCCATATTTTAAGCTGCTTTGTTGCCTTTGCTTAGTGTGAAACTTTTTTAAATATGTGTTTTCATTTTGGAATATTTCATATTTCTTTGATATCTGAATTGCTAAGAACTGTGTTTTCTCTGTTAGAGTTCAGTGGAAGATCTTACCTAAGTTTCTAATGCTTTGAAAAACAGTTGTTTCTTCTTTTTATAGTTATCTTAAAGCAACTGATTGGTTTTGTTTACCTTTTGTTGTGGTCTTCAGTTCTTGCTTGTGTTAATGTCTCCTACAGATATGTTCATAGTTTGCTCTTTGCTATAGAAAGAGCTATTCAGCTTAGAATAAAACAGGTATATTGTTGGCTGTAAATCCCAATTCTATAAGAAATGATGCATTAATTGATGGGAAAAACATTGGGATGGGTCTTGAAATGTCTTATGTTTTACTTGTATTAAAAAAGGAAAAAAAGAGAGGTATTATTTGCATTTGTGTTTTGACTCTCCAGAAAATGATATCTCACACAGCTGAAAAGAGTCACTGCAGTGGTTTAGGAATTGTAGTCTCCAGCTTAGTACTCCCACAAAACACCCCACACACTGCTTTCCCTCTCCCGCCTCCCTCCATCTGGACCCAAAAAGGACAAAGATCACAGGTTGGGATTAGAACAATTTACTGGAAACAGCAATGAGATATGAAAAGCAACAGTAACAACAACAATATTAACAACAAAAGGGTAAGAAGAGAATTGATTCCCACAGAAAAACCACACAATTATAGATAGAAGCTCCTTCCATCCTGTTTCGCAAATGGGAAAGTCCCTGGAAAAGGATGCCTTCTCCCTGTCCCCTGGCAATGGAAGGAGGTGGTGAAGAATAACCATTTTGTTCTAGCCGTGCCCCCTCCTGGCTACTGCAAAAAATAACCCTTTCTTGGCCAGAACCAAGACAGCCACATTCTGTGAGGGCTAATAGTCCCTATGTTCTTTTTCTTCCCTCACTGTTTTTTCTAAAATAGAGATAAGAATGCTATTTGGAGCCTCTCATAAACTCATGATTTCAGATGTGAAGTGTTATGAAAATCATCAAATGTTACAAGACAGATGCTAAAATTACAAAAAATGAAAACTGTGGAAATGTAAAATGAGTGAAATTTCCATTTTCTATCATCATGTATATGTTCATACATTTCTGCACAGCTTCTAACTTGTAGACAGACAAAATACTTTTCTTATTCACATAGATTGGTCCATTCCGATGTCTGAAGAAAAGGCAGAGTTAACATCACCTCTGTCATGTATTTACAAATAAATTCTTCTGGCCATTATTTACATAGTTTCAATCTTTGCAGGGTTCATAAAACATGGCATATTCAAAAGAATTTGCTCCATGCTTAACTCCTGCAATATGAATTTTGAGAGTGCCACAAGAGAATAAATCACATCAGAATAGATTGATTTTCTTTGGAAATATCCCTACAAAACATCAGGATGGGTCATAACACTGCCTGAATTCAAGTAATTTGACATCAGTGTGGAAAGGATCTTGTTCAAGAGGTTTTAAATATAATGATCATATTGTCAACCTTTATAATGTAAATTTCATGACAATTTGAGCTTTGCAGCAAATGCTCTCTTGTCAAATCCATTTTTTGAAATATATATTAAGGAAATGCATTTTTGTGAAGAAGTAACATTAAAGGAATTAATGAAGCTCTTTGTTGTTTTTGATTTAAGGCACTAGCCTTTGCTGCTGCTGCAGTGGTGACTGAAGAACCTACTACTGGTAATGGGTCACATAACATAAGCTGATGCATCTTGAAAAAGTTTGAACAGTATGAAATTTTACTCAGGAAGGCAAAGCACTCACCTCATGACCTCATCCATCTTCAATGAGAGAAATGCATGAATTCCTTTTGCTGAGTAGCATACACTAATCTTTCTCTACATCTTGAGCCAGCTGCCAAAATGGAAATCCATGACTTGTCATAGGCTCATGAACTTCTTTTATATTCCATTCACTCCTACCTTTTTTTTTTTTTTTTTTTTTTTTTTTTTGTAGTCTGGGGATGGAGGTGAACAGTTCTTTTGCCTAACCCATCTAAAATGTTGTGTGACAGTCACATTCATGGAATGACTTTTCTAGTCTAGCATCTTCTATTTTTTCTTATTATACATTTTTTTACTTTTTTTGGTCATTTGACTACCAAACTGTGATTGGTCACATGTGAAAGTGTTTCTTTTTATGAGAGTGGAGTGGTCTTCAGCAAATTTCTTTTTCATGTGTGTGTTTTCCTTAGCCTATCCTTGTGGGTCTGCATTTGCTAAAGAGATATTGGTTGTTATTATACCATTTCCTTCCCAAAGAAGAGGATTTTCATCTCCCTAATAAGTGTGGAAGGCATACAATAGCTAATGCTTTGATTTTCCCTTATTCACTTTTGGCCTGCAGATCATATAGTACACCTTCTTGCCTTACTTCATCAGAGCAGTAATTAGCTCAAGGATCCCCACAGTATCTCAGTGTCATTAAACCTTAAAACTTACTTTCTTGTTCTTTATCAAAAAATACTCCCACATGTAACTGATTATTCAAATTTGTTTTAGGTTCCAAGCATGTAGAGAAGTAAGAGTAAAAAATATATAGACTTCTGAGGAAAATCAGACCTTTCATGATGATTGTGGCTGGGTAGGTTCTGCCAAGGAGTTAATTAATTCAGAATTAACAGATAAGCAAATATGAAATGGAGGAGTAGCATTCAAGGGCCCACAAGCTGCAGCCTCAGCTTTGTAGGCTGTGAAACTAATACCTATTCCACTGTCATTCACAGTGGGTGGCACCTGTTATATTCAGACGTTGGTGCTTTAATTTGTGCTGCTCACTTCACATACATCCCAGTTTTATTTTAAGACTGTTACTTAATACTATACACGCCTATATTTCTGGATCTTATAATACGTTTAGGAGGCTAAGAGAAAATTTCAAAAGAATACAAATCTATGCCTTTTCTTTTCTATAACCACATGTCAAACACTAATTACCATAATTAATATTGATTAAATAAATAACAGAATTTTATGAAGTTAGCAATTTAACAGAATTGAATACTAATTGAGAAAAGCACAGAAAACAGACATATGAGTTGTTCTATTTACTAAAAAATAATGACCTCTAAAGTTAAGTGCTTGAGGAAGAGTTTCATAGGATTGGATACCTAGTCATCTCTTCTATCGGCCCATTTAAAATTTCTTCATTTTAAAAATAATAATGATAATAATGATGTAAATAATAATAACAATATCATTAATAATAATAGCGATAATTATAATACCACCACTACCTTACACACACTTTATATACTTAGGCATGAAACCGTAAAATATTTACCAAAAAAATGTCAAAGTGCTGCTGAACTAGAAGGAGATAATTGAGTTCACAGGCCAATCACAAATTTTGGTGATACATGTCATTCATTACCATTTCCTTATTTCAGTGAGATGTCCTTTGGATTAAACTTTTATCTTCATGAAGAAATTAAGTGCTCAATATATTGATATGAAAACATAAGTCAAGTATGTTAAAAGAAATTTAAATGAAGTACTCAACTTCTTTTAAATATCAATGTGATACCTAACACATAAATTCCTGTTTAGCTAAACTATTTCAGGTCTTGTAGAAGCATGATTTTTAAACAAACTGGAGTGTTTTAAATATTCTGGAAGAAATTTATTGTTATAAATGTTAGCTTGTCTGGTAACTCAGCTTAAAACCAAGTTTAATTTTCATGCGAGACTGATTAAAATATGAGCTTAGAAATTCAAAGCATGGCCTGCATAGTATGAATATAGAACAAGACATGAGTAGTCCATGTCTTCTGGTACTGACAAAAAAAAAAAAAATAGTGGTGAAACATCACTGTCTGGCAATTCATGCCAGCTGATCCATGAGGTAATAGCAAATACTCGTTAATCACTGATTCATTCTCTCTTCACAAGCATGGTGTTTAGTTAGACTAGAAGCAAATGAACTGCATGATAAAGAGTGAAATTATACGTAAACCTTGACATTATTTTGTTCCTAAATTTCTCAGATGGGGAAGCAATATATGTCAAAATAAAATGAGATATCATGCTTATGGATGAATGGAATTTCCTAAAATATGAGAATAATATTTTGCAGTAATTCGATAAGTTTTCTTGAGGAAAGTCAGCATTAATCTTCACATGCTGAAAGTATGGGGATTTTTTTCTAGTATTTTCGAACATCCCCAGTTTGTCCTGGCTGCTTAACTGAATTTTCTTCCACATTAGATTTGATCCACAGTTACCAATCTCTACTGTTTTAACAGAAGTATCTCACTGCCAGCGGCAGCAGAATAAGAACCTTGGTATTTCAGAGTATACGTTTTACATTTTTGTTAGTAAATGTAAGAAGAGAGGAATGAAAGAGTGAACAAAGCCTTCAGAAATCACTAATGAAGGTATTGACATGCAGTATTTACTGACTTAAATATAAACATTGAGTTTTTTGCCTGTAATAAAGAAATTATCAAGCCAAAGTATTTGTTCTGTTGGTTCACCCATTCCAGAATGCATTGCCAAGATCTTTTTAGCTAACTTAATGTATGGCTCACAACATACATGAATGATATCTTCATTAGTGATGAGAAATAATATATTACGAAAGTGACCCCCAACATTTTTATTAATGTTTGCCAAATGTTATCATGTTCATTATGAAAGTAAGACCAATATCAGTGAACCCTGAAGTTTCAGTGAACTATCCTGAAAGCAGAAAATGTGTAAGATCTTCACAAACTGTTAAGACCTATCTGCCTAAAAGTATTTGTTCATTCTATGTTCATTTAATGGATGTGAAGAAATTATGATGTATCTAATGGTTCAATATCTTGTCTGGAAACAAATCGCAATTAAATGATTAAGGGTTGATTCACAGTACAACGATAGGCAATAATCTCAAAATATTTATGCAGACTTTCCTGTAAGAAAAATGTATTCTAATTCCAAGCTGGGTGCTGTGATTCTTCTCTTTTGCCAAAACAAAGAATCTTTGGCTACCCAAAATCCCATAATGTCTACAGAAGCATGGGTGCAAAGGGCAAATAATAACGGTGGCAACCTTGTCAACAGTGGAGATATTGCAATATCTTCAAGACAAGGAATGGTTTGAGAACTAAAGTTAGCCCCAATCTAAATCTGAGTATGTTCTGTATAAGTGAATCATGGAATCATAAAATCAGTAGGGCTTGGATTGGAAGGCACCTTAAAGATCATCTGGTTCCTTCCCCCTGTCACAGGCATGGGTATCTGCCACCAGACCAGATTGCTCAGAGCCCCAGCCAGCTGGCTCTTGGACACATCCAGGGATGGGGTATCCACAACTTCCCTGACAACCTGTTCCAGTGGCTCACCACCCCTATGATAAAGGATTTCTTCCTAATATCTTATCCAAACACTGTTTGAAGCTGTTCCCCTTTGACGTGTCACTACATGCTCTTGTATGAAGTCTTTCTTCATCTTTCTTATACACCCCTTTCAGAAACTGGAAGGGCCACAGTCAGGTCAAAAAACTTCTCCAGTTCCAATTCTCTCAGCCTCTTCTCATAGGATATGTGGATATGTTCTCCACCCCTCTAATGGGTTTTGTGACCTCCTCTGGACTCTCTCCATCAGTTCCATGTCCTTCCTGTGCTGGGGACCAGAGCTGGATGCAGCACTGCAGGTGGGGTCTCAGCAGAGCAGAGCAGAGGGGCAGAATCCCTTTCCTTGACTTGCTGGCCACACTGCTTGGCTGTAGCCCAGTATACAATTAACTTCTCAGGCTACAAGTGCTCATGGCCGGTTCATACCAAGCTTTGCATTCACCAGCACTCCCAAGTCCTTCTTGGCAGGGCTACTCTGGATCTGTTCATCCCATGGTCTGTGTTGATACCAGGGGTTGCCCTGACCCAGGTGCAGCACCTTGGTCTCGTTACTTTAATGAGACTCCTGGGGATCCACTTCTCAAGCTTGTTCAAGTCCCTCTGAATGCCATCTCTCCTTCAAGTGCATCAACTGCATCACCCAGATTGGTGTCAGATTTGCTGAGGGTGCACTTGTTCTCTTTGTCATGGTCATTGACGAAGATATTAAATACCATTGGTCACAGTTTAGACCCCTGAGGGACACCATTTTTCATTGATGTCCATCAGGAATCTGAGCCATTGACCACTACCCTCTGGATACAACTGTCCAGTCCACTGCTTATCCACCTAACAGTCCACCCATCAAATCCTTCTCTCTCTAATTCAGAGAGCAAGATGTTGTGGGAGGGCATCTCCACATTCACAGGAACTCCAGAGGAAGAAAAGCACAGGGTCAGATCCTTGTTATGTAACCTCAACATAAGGTTCATGTCACCACTGCAAGGAGGTGACATGCTGCACAGGTGGCATGCAGTCACAGAAGGTGACTGGCTTGTGACAAAGGGCTTTGAACAGACTCTGTCACTCCATGCTTCACATCCTTCAGTGGTCTGTTCTGATTGTAGAGGACTGCACAGTCATGTATTCCAACATAACAGGGCAACAGAATGGCAGCATGGTTCTCTGCTTCAGCAGTGACCTACAGCAAATAGAGACAATGGAAGAAGAAAAGCTAAGGTCACCCCTTGTTTCAGGGTTTCAGGACCTACAGGTGAAACACACCTTGTTTCAGGGTATACAAGGAGGGTAGATATCTACTGTACCTTTTCTGTGATCGTTCTCACCATGAGGATCACACATCTGCAGGGCAGGGGACACCAGCAGCTGAATCCTCATCAACTTTGCCATTAACAGCACAAGAAAATATCTTGTGGACAAGTTTAGGACAAAGGCTGGCAGGATGTGCAGTATAACCTTTTTAGATAGCTTACAAGATGTGTTAAGAAGATGTCCTCAGGGCAGGAGAGTAAGCAATAGGATGGAAATATAGTCACAGTTTGTCTTTTAAGGAAAGGGTGGGATAGCCCCAGAATTACCAGATGCCCCAACACATTCATGGTCATATGAAACTCAGTTTTGCAATCTTTGCAAAATTTTGCCTTGGGCCAAACTAATTTGAAATCTAGGGATATCACTTTAACTCATGTGCACTCCTTCCTGAGAATGACTAGCCAATATTTATTTTAATTTTGGTAGCTGGGATATGGAAATTTCTAAATTATAACAGCCACACCCTATCACCCGGTGAGAGGACTTCCAAGAAAACCCATGGTGTTTTGTCTGAGGTGTTGGCACAGCAATTTTAGTTAATTTTTGCACCATCCGTAAAAAGAAGCAGAAACTTTAAAGTCCAAGAGATATCCTAACTACTTAAGTAAGCGCTAGAGATGCATCACCTGAAGTGAGACTGAAAATCTAATGCTTTGTAAATTGCACCTAAAATTTGAGTTTTACACCATTTCTATCAAAACCACTTTCTCTGTTTTACACTTTCATTGTAAAATATAAATTTTCCCTTTTTTAGCTTTTAAATCCTTTTATAGAAAGTGAAAGCATACCTCATGAAGTCTCCATACACATTACTTTATCCATGAAAATTTCAAATAGTCTGCATTCAGAAATAGTTATGCACCATCCATTTTCTCAGTGATTTCTCCATGACCTACAGAATATGAAAGCAACTACTGAATGCCCACACTAAGGTTTTGAAGTCTTCCTAATCTAGTATCCAGTTTTTAAAACCTTGGTCAGAGCTTTTAAAGTAGTATACAATTAAAGTTTAATTATATTTAGCCATTTCTGAGACTTCACTGCAAAATTCCAAAGAGGGGACTTCCTAAAATCAGGAAGCAAATGATTTTTTGTGAGAAAGAGAAGCTTAAAAGCCATTGCTTGGGTGAAAGAATAAATATTAAAAGACGTCAGCCAATGTTACAGCTGTGTGCAGGATAGCCTTAGCTGAAATCACAAGGTTTAAACTGCTTCAAATAGCTCAAAAATATCAAACCCAGTTTCCTTAGTCTGCATATCACAGATAACTGAAATTAAGTTGTAACTTCTCAGACTCATTGATCAAGCTAAGGCGATGCTGCCATCTCTGAAATCCCATCTTCCTCCTCACCTCAGCTTCTTACTTATGCCTTGAATGGGAGCAGATATTTGTAAAAACAAATCCTGCTTTTCAGCCGGGGATCTGACTTGCTACCTAGAAAGACAGGTATGAGCAGCCAAGAAAAGAGAGTGTTTGGGTCCACTTTCAGCAACTTGTCTGAAGTGGCAACTTGTCTTATTTGTCAAATTATGGCACAGCAAATTTTGGGATAGCCACAGCTGACTCCGAAGTAATGCAGAGGGAAAGTGCTTCATTAGGGATTTGACTGTTTGTCTGCTTCAGTAAAAAAATTGTGTATCCAAATGCTCATCCACTTCTCTCAGTGATATTAACTGCTCTCAGGCCAGATGCTCCACAATTTTTGCTTGTCACAGCTAGAAAATTTAGAGTTTCAGACTCTTGGCAAAAGTTGAGTTTTGAACTCCAGAGACTTAAAATCTCTATTTTTTGTCTCATATTAAAAAAGAAAACAGTCATGATTTTAAATGAGAATGTGAATTATTATTTTTTCAACCACATTCAGCAAAAAAAATAGCTTCAGGGGACTCTAAAAAGTCCCTTTCTTTCAGGTAGAGGTAAAAACTGCAAAAAACCTGCTGGTCCCAAAAATGAATGGTCCAGGAAGTCATGAGTCTGCAAAGACAAGTAAGTATAATACAAACTATTTTGCAATGTTATATGTACCAGGTTCTACCCATAACATTTCTCCAGTAATATAAAACCATTCATACAGGAAGGAGAAAAGCATGTCATCAGGGTTTTTTTGAAAAGATTGATATTGACAATATTTTTAAAGAAAATTTCTGTAATACTCAGATTTGTAGTGTTGTTGAATACTCATTCAAGTTTACTGAGCAACTACTGTCAGTTCTCTGCTTTAACATGTCAACTTGATAGTTGTGTGGAAGGTTATTTTTACTACCTTTCCTCCCCACCTTTACATCTTTCTTACTTTGTATGTGGTGGCTTCCAAAAATTTATTTTCTTTTTTATCTCCCAGTATGGAAACAGATGAGTTTAAAAAAGCCACCAGATTTTATTTCTGCCCAAGAAATTTGGGGAAGTATAAAGTGATTTTTTTCTATAAATCTATCTTTATATGAGAAGCAGTGAAGTGATTGTGCTGAAGAATTGCTGTAGGAGAATTCTTTGCCTTACAGAGGTAGTCTTGGGCCAGTACAGAGACGGGACTGTGGCTCTTCTCCCAGGAAATAGCCACCAGTGGGGTCCAGGGAAGCAGCAGTCCCTGGTCTGTAAGTAAATATTGTTAGATGAATAACAATAACAGTGTCTATAGCAGTAAATATTGAGCAGATGTTAGCAAGGCACAATGAGAAACCCAGGAAGGACTTTGTGTAGAACAAGGTCAGATCTTTTGTTCTTTGAGGATTAAAAAATGGATTGGTATAGAAACACAAGAGGTGAACTACTCATACTATACATCTGAAAGAGGTAGGGCACTGTTACCACTTCCTGCTACCTGTTAGTAGCAGGTGGCTCAGTGCCTTCTCTGAATGTGTCTGAATGTCCCCTAAATGAAAGCTAATGAAGAGTTTTCCATAGAGAGGCTGCTCTGCAGAAATGGACTGAGTGGTTTGAGAGGCTTCCTTAAAACCAATCTTGGCGCTGGCATCTTTATCACGAGAAACCAAAAATGAATCACTCGTTCCTTTTCAAATTTTCTCGTACCATTCAAATTTTTCTCTGAACCATCTAAAGCTGAACTCTTCTCTGGCTTCAGGTCTTCTGTTCTCTTACAACTACTGCAACTGCTGCTACATCCATTTGTGAATTTGTTGGAGCACAGGACATCACAAGGCCTGGAGTGGGTATTGGTAGACAAAGAAGAAAGATAACTACTATTTTCTTTCACATCTTAAATGGTTGAGAGACCATTATTTGACTTACATAAAACATATTTGAGAATCCAAGCTTACATACTTGCTATGTATTGGTACAATAACTGTTTAAATAGTTGCATCAAATAAATGCATCATTAGCGATTTCCTTAAAAAAAAGAGAGAGAAATCCACATGATAGCAAAAATTATTATACTCTTTACTTTGAATGTCACCTCCTCTCTCTGCAGGAAAAATGGAGATGAAGTCTTTTTCTGCTTCTGAGTCTGGTCTAGATCCTGCACTAGAGTGTAGGTGACTATCAGTACATGGTAGGAGGCTTCTTCATGCTAACTCAGATGACTCGAGCTGAGTTTCTGATCCCTAAGCATTGACAGTGGCTCAGACCTCATCTGGAAGAGGATCCAGTGAGATATTACAAAGGCATAAAGCTAATCTATGATTTGGTACCTACCAAAATTCCAGCAGTCGATGGCTTTGTCAAAGCCTTAGCATGATCACTGCACTCTGAACATGAGTGTCATTTGGGGAATGGTGTAACTGAAAGGCAAGGGTGGGATGGAGAATGTACTGCATTAATCTTTTTTTCTTGTCCGCTGAAACAAGTTTTCCTGTGGAGGTATTTCCTTATACTAAGAAGAACCCTGAACATATGAACCATATGGTAAATCTACAGGATACTATTTAGGATTTTATCTCTAATTAAATTTTAGCAGAGTTTGAGCCTAAATCTCATTATTAGTTAACAGGATTTATGTACCTTGGAAACATTTTTCCCATTAAAGTATAGTCTTTGTACATTGCTAGTTTATTCATGTATCTTGAATTTTTTAGGGGTGTGCCTGACCAACCATATTTTTAGCAGCATTGTAAATTCATGCATTAAATTTATTCAATTAAGGTTTTTTGTTTTTTTTTTAATGTGTTGGACCATCCTGTCACTGATCTGAATTTTCATTTGGTTTTGGTTCTGTCCTCTCATTAAACATTCTTTAAGAGGATTTCACTTTAGTTAGAGTATTTAAATTACTGTGCAATAAATCTATTCTTTTAATGAGTTTATTCCTGTTTTAAGGTATTAATTAAAGTAGGTTGTGGAAGAAATAGATACAGTAAATGGATAAAGTAGTGTCCAGGCAAAAGGTTAAGGATTTGCTGTCATTATACAGAATGGAAATCTTTCTGGAGACACCTCATTAATGGAAAAACCTTTCTCTCTTACATGCACCAACAAGAAGCTCATTACTCAGTGAACTTCTGCTTATCAGGGATTATTAGTTCTTTTTTTCTTTTAGAGAGACTTCATCCTCTAGTAACTAACACATCCACGCCTGTGGTATGATCTTGGCTTATCTGTGTGAAATAGTAATGGATTCAGACAGTTTAGCCCCTGAATTTCCTTACTGGACAGAGTGGGAGGCTGGAAAAGTAAAGGACACCATCAGTGGAGTATTTCACATTCAAAGTGAAAAAAGAACTTGCAAATTTAATTCACAGGCTAGGAATGGAAATGTCATTGCCTCGCTCAGAGGGTTAATCACTTTCTAATTTAAACTGGCAAATTTTTTAATGACACTGTGAAATTAACAGCATTTTATTGTGTTAATTATCTGCAGGACACTACATCATTACTTCTAATAAATGTAAATGTGATTGCCTCTCCTAGGACAATATAGAGACAAGGTGAATTTTTATTGGCTATTTACTCGATTTTAGACAAATTGTTCTCCCCCCACCCTACTGCTGTGTAATGCATGTTCAGTATGGTTTAGTGCACTACCTTGTCTTCCATGCATTTTAGTCAATAAAGTACATACAGGTATTTTAAAGGTCATTACAGCTCCTTGCTCACTCAAGTTAATTTTCACTTAAGGCAAGGCTTATGCTAAAAATAACACCAACTGTATTAGAACTAGGAGGTAGTATTGTAGAGTTTAAGTATATCAATAATTAGATATTCAGCATTTTTGACAGGCTCGAAATGCATACTAGTATGTGCCTCTGTCAAAACAGACAGGAGAGTGCTTTTCCAGTAGGTGTGTCACTCAGCATGCTTGATGCTTCAATATTTGGCAATGGAAAAAATTACATAACAAGCATTTACAAAGCTTTACAGACAAGCAAAAAGTAGAGTGTTCTCCTTTGACAGGAAACTCTTCTCCATCAAAGATATATGAAACTATCAGACAACAGAAAATACAAGTTTCACACTCATAATGTTCAAAATTCAAAATTCTATACTGCAAAACTACAGTGGGAGTTCTTTCCTGGTGTATTGCTTTGGCACAGCCTTTTGGCAGCAGGGGGGGCCACAAAGATGGCTCCTCGTGGAGGCTTCCACGATGTGCAGCAGAGCCNTTGTTGCAGCAGTTTTGGGAGGACAGTATGGCCATGGAGGGAATTCACATTGCTGCAGGTGCTGTATGGCACCTGCTCTTGAGAGTGGACCCATGCGTGGGAAGATCAAGGAGAACTGTGTCCCATGGCAGGGATCCCACGGTCTCACAGGGGAAGGACTGAAGATAAACAGGCTGCTGGCTAGAGCTGGGCCAATGAAAGAGGCTGGTAATGCCTCTGAGATGGCATATTTAAGAAGAAAATCAAATTCACAGGGGTTTGGCTCCTAATCAGAAAAGAGGAGGAGGTGAGAACATGTGAGGAAAAAAACCTGGAGACGCCAAGGTCAGTGAAGAAGGAGAGGCAGGAGCTCCTGCAGGCACGGGAGATGAGATTCCTCTGCAGGCCCTGGTGGGAGCGTAGTGAGGCAGCTGTGCCCCTGCAGCCCACGGGGGATGCAGAGATCCACCCACAGCCCATGGGATCCACGGGGAATGCAGAGATCCAACCACAGCCCGTGGGGATCCATGGAGGATGCAGAGATCCACCCACAGCCCATGGGGGAGGTGCTCATGCCTGGAGGAGGCTGTGATCCAGTGGGAGACCCAGTGGAGAGAGGGGCCCTGTTCCCAGGCTGGAGCAGCCTGTCCTTGGAGGGCTGCACCCCGTGCAAGAGTGACCCAAGCCACAGTAGTTTTGGGAGGACTGTGTGCCTGTGGGAGGGACTCTTGTTGCAGCAGTTTTGGGAGGACAGTATGGCCATGGAGGGAATTCACATTGCTGCAGGTGCTGTATGGCGCCTGCTCTTGAGAGTGGACCCATGCGTGGGAAGATCAAGGAGAACTGTGTCCCATGGCAGGGATCCCACGGTCTCACAGGGGAAGGACTCCTCTCCCAGAACAGCAGAAGAAAATCTTGGTGATGAAATGACCAAAACTGCCATGCCCTGTCTCCCTGCACTGTTCGTAGGAAGAAGGGAGGGGCTGGGGGTAAAAAAGGTGTTTTAAGGGCTTATTTTACTTCTCATTATACTCCTGGGATTCTGTTAGTAGCAAATTTCACTTTGCAACTTCAGTTGAGCTTGTTTTGCTCTTGAAGTGTTTCTTACAGTCCTTATCGGAACTCATGAAAACTTTGTTAACTTTGTTTCCTCTCTCCTCTGCCCAGCTGTGGGAGGGGAGGAAGAGCGAGTGACTCTCATGTGTGCCTGATGTTGGGCTGGTGTCAAACCATGACACCTGAATATAGACTTCTTTTCACCTAATATGTCTATTTATCTATCTACCTACATACCTATCTATCCATCTGTGTGTTACAGTATGTGGGTGATCTGATTTTTCTTTTTAAGTGTATCTTTGCCTTTACATCAAGATCCATTCCTAATCTTTTTATGTAAGGATGGAGCATTTCAAAGGAGAGGCTAGTATTTTCGTGGCAGGATTTCAAGATTTTTGAAGATGTTTCTGAGCTTTTGAATGTTTATCTGATCATTCTTGCTACTATTATTTTCAGTTTCTGAGGAGAATAGCTGGGAAAGAGAAATAAAGTCAGAAACAAGAAATCTATTGATCGTAGATTAAGAAAGTGCATTGCTAGCACAGACCCTAAAAGAGCTTGGTGTTTTTTTGAACTGTAGTCACTTCCCTCCAAATTGTGATCTTTAGTGATGTCACTGAAATATTACTCCATAATTTGGCCTGCACACTTGCTACACTGTGAGCAAAGACACCTCTAAACACAGACTGTAACCAGCCTAAGACTTGAATCTGCTATATCCTAATGATACTCATGATGGCTTTATTGATTGCCTGTGATAACGGTGGCTGGTCATGAATCTTTTGTGATCTCTCTCTTTTTAGGAGTCGTTACATAGGCAAGTATTTCCCAAATTGCTATGCTGTTTAGGAGGAATGCATCCGGATGGTTTCTGGCTCACCATAACCACTTCTTCAGAAGTAACCTCCTTAAGCCTTTTCCCCTTGAAAGCATCTGTAAGCAGTTGAAGGTCATGGTTGTTCACTGTCAGATCAATATACCATTAAATTGTGACAGAAAGCACTACCACACTATTAAGTCTCCAGTCATACCCTCAATAAGCCTGATAAAATTATGAACTATTTCAACCTCCCAATGGCTGAGAACAGTGGCTTGGAGACACATCCCAGTGAGACCGTACTGAGATAAAACCTATGGAAATCCTAACTTTCAGGTATGATTATCCTAAGCAATTCACCTTGTTTACTCTGTGCCCTTGTCTGTATTAAATCAGAGCCACATGCTACCACTTGAAATAAGGCTGTGCAGAAGACTCAGCACAGGCTGTTTTGCTAAAGTCTCCTAGTCATAGCAGAAATTCCTGTTAATCTGAGGCCACCTGTAACTGTACTATCCTCTTCTAAGTAAGAAGGAGTGATGTGTCTCTTTAATAGATCAGGGTATCTTGGAGTAAAGGGGCATTTTTGGTGAACAGAACACCACTAAATGCCATAACTTTACTCACATGACAAAACCTATTGTGACTGACCAAAAGGAAATTTAAATTGGTTGCATTAATTGTCTCTCCCTTTCACCCCCATACTAAACTGCAGCATGTTGGACAAGATATTGAAGTGTGTTGGACTGTAAATGCCCATTGTAAATGCAGTTTTATTTTTAAAAATCCCCTAGAAGAGAAAACAAGCACTTGAAATCTTCTGATATTTTGGCAGTTAACTAATACTTCACACCTTATCTGTTTTAGCCATCAGCCCTCCCTAATCAGATCTCCCTTGATATGTTACAGCCTAAATGTATGAAAAGATAGGAAACAATAAAGCTTCAGGTCAATTAAGGCTTCCACTGATCTCGTAGCGTATCATATGTAATGAAGGAGCCTAAACTCTCTTGGTTGTATCCTAGATACCATCCCAGATAATTAGGAAAAGAGACCCTGTTTTAACGGTACTGATAACCTCGTCTAATTTATCTTCAGGGTTTTTTAGATGATAGGAAGAGGCAGTATTTAATTTCATTTGCACTTCTTTGACATTTCTAGTATTTCGTGTCATCAGTCTTTTGTAACACTACAATGATGAGATTTTCTGGAGCATTCAAACCCTCCTATTAGGTAAGGTACAGTTCCTGAGGAAGAGGTGAGAAGAATGAAATCTAAAATAGCTTTTTGCAATTCAATAAGCAGTAATAGAACACTGAATTGAGACATGGGATAAATGCACTTTCTACTAACATGGAAGACAGTGTCAGAAAAGGAATCAGAGCTGGTAACAAAGTATGCACCCTCTGTGGACATATCTTGGTGAAGATATTGATAGAATTTGTTAATCTGAACACTAATCAGCATTTCAGCTCAAGGCTCTCCTCCTTGTTTTTTAATGCACAATGGCTTATTTAACACTCAAATTGACAAATGAACCCAGAATGAAGTAACATAAGTGACAAAAAGTTAAAATATTTATGATAATTATTATGCACTGTCACAGGGTTGATAAGCCTAGTGCATTTGCTGGGCTTTGAATTCCCTTGCATTTAAAGGTACAACCTTGTATTTAAACCTATTTAAATGAATAAAAGAACTGGTCCCAAGAATACTTTGTGTCTGCCTGTATAGTTTGCCTCCACACCACTTTCTGGTATTCTAAATTAATTTCTATTTTGCAAAGTCCTCTTGAAATCTCTCAGCAGGATGTCAAGTCAAGTATCTGGCACTAGACTGTTTCTACAAGGAAAGCTTTGTCTACAACATTAGGAACCAAATTGCACAGTGGTTTGCAGCACTAGCTAATAGTTCTCCAATGCATGCATTGAGCAGTTTTTAAAAGACTTTTTTGCTTGTCCTTTCTTTCAGTCAGCACAAGCAGCTGATTGTGAATGAGAACTTAAAAGAGGAAGTTTATGTCACTGTATATCTGAAGAATAATATGTTAAACTTGCCTAAAAAAAGAAAAATACTTATGCCTGAGAACGGTCATACCAACTTAGCCAAACCAAGTTTGTTAGGTTTTTTTTCACAAAGAAAATAAATAAACAAACCCTTAGCTCTGCCCTTAGAGGATGTTCCTGCAAGTTTCAAGTAATGGCAACTGGAGTTTAAAAACTTCAGTGGAATCTTAGTATAAATGGTGTCATTAGCTAATACAGGAAAAAAAAATACTGCTTTACATTCCTCAAAATTTAAGACTGATTTTACAGGAAGCCTTATTTCACTTATACTTGTTAGTCAGGAAATGAAAATGTCTTATTGTATTAGGCGTACTACTTTGTACCATACATGCAAACACTTAGCACAGTAGAGTCAGTAAATATAAAACAATTGTGTCAGCACTCTTTTTTCTGCAGTCATTGGTCCTCCCTCTACTTGTATCCATGCTTTATTGTAGATTTCAACATTTGTCTTAGTATCAAATAAACGCCACTTTTCATTAAGGTTTAAATTAAAAATAAAGAAAATAAATGGACAATGGTGACATACCATGTCCTTGATGAACAGAGTCCTCTTTTGCTCAGAGCACACTGTGACTTCAGACAGTATGGTTTCTATGATACACGTATACTTCTGGTACAAGGACCCCACCTGGAGTACAGGATCTTGCTCTGGAGCCCTTAGCACAAGAAAGACATGGAACTGTTGGAGGTGGTCCAGAGGAGGGCCACAGAAAAGATCAAAGTGATAGAACAACTGAGAGGGTTGGGGTTATTCAGATGGAAGAACAGAAGGCTCTTGAAAGACAAGAATGCAGCCTCTTAGTGCTTCAGGGGCTGAAAAGAGATGGGGCATCCACCCTCTTTTCAGCAGGACCTGTAGTAAATAGGACAAAGGTAGTGGGTTTAAACTAAAAGACAGTAGATTCAGACTAGATATACAAAGTAATTTTTTACAAGAGAATGGTGAAACGGTGAAACAGGTTGTCCAAAGAGATAGTGGTTGTCTTATCCATAGAAAATTTCATGATCAGGTTGGATGGGACTCTGAGCAAATTTGACTTTGTTGAAGATGTCCCTTCTGTTCACAAGGGAACCAGATGACCTTTAAAGGTCTCTTCTAACCCAAACCAGTCTATGATTCTATGTAGAGCCTGCTACAGCAGAACCAAATAATGATTTGAATACATAAATTGTTAGCTCTTTATATCAAAGAACTATGTGTATAGCTATGCAAATTAACCTTCATTTCCACAGAAATAAGAGACAGGATGCTTGCATTATTTTTACTGGTTAGATCAAGAATTACTTTTGAGTTCTGGCATAAAAAGTCTGCTAGATCTGTATTATTTTCTTATGTATCTGAACTGTGGTAAAGTCGACCATCTCACAAAATGCAAAACCCTGTCATGTCCTGCTGTAAGCTCTTTGCTCAAAGACCACAACACTTTTTTTTTTTTTTTTTTCCCCTGTTTTTCTGGATTGCAATGTCACAGTTGTGAAGGAAGACTATTTGCTTTTCTTGGCAGAAGATCACAGGTCTCCGGCTTTGTTCCTGCAATGAACTAGTAAGGGTCAGACAAAGATGCCTCCCATGCAAAGGGTCTCTTCTATGTCCTTAAGATCTCCTCCTAGAGTAGGATGATGTATAGCTGGCAACTTTTTCCTCCTCCAAAGAAAAAGGGTGCATTGGCAACTGCAAAATCTAAAGCAATGTGAAAAAAAGAAGCACAACAAACTTATTTTTTGTCAAAAATTACACTAGAATGACAGCCAGCTAGGAAGATGATATTATATCACTAATGTATAACTGAATGGAAATGGGTAGAAGGGGGTGTTAGGTTTTCAGACTATTTCTTTTAAACGTGGTTTTACTCACCAACATTGCTTTTCAACTGAGTGAATTCTCACTGAACACCTTATTAACAGCAGGCAAACCTGTCTTTGCAATTTTGCAGTACTTCTGGAAACATTTGATGTGTGTCATGGAAAGCAGAGTCAGAGAAAACACTTTTTTGCCTTTTTTTTGGGGGGGGGGGCGTGTGCTTTGTTTCAGAAATAAACAGCAGATTGATTCTATATATTAGGATAGAAGCTTCAAAAACTTGAAGTTCTATTCGTGTCTATAGTACTTGCATAGCATATATGACCCTGCTCCTGCGTCCATAGAAAAAAAAAATCTTAAAAATGCAAGAATATACTGCAATTTTTAAATCCAAAATTTCCCAAGTTTCATTTTCCATTACAACAGTTTTCTTTTGACTTTTCATGCCAATTTTTTACATAAGAAGTGGTGTATGGAAGAAAAAAAATTACTGTCCTTTGTGGAATACGAAACTATATCTGTATTTTATCTTGAGGTTAAAAGAAATCCCTTTTTTCAATATTTTTGGGACAAAAAATAATTAAAATTTTATCTAAAATTGTTCTGCATTCATAAATATAGCCTGCTGAAGATGTATCATTTCACAGTCTCATCTGCATTGCTAAACAATGTTTGAAACAGAGCATAGTTCCCTTGATATACAATAATACTATCACCCCCTCTCTAAACTGTGAGTAGGTTCCCGTTTCTGAAAGATTAAAATCATTATTGCAGTTACGTAAAAATCTGCTGACTCAGTACTTGATTTGAATGTTGATTGGATCTCTAATGAGCTAAAAGTGCATTTTGAAAATTGAATATCTCTGAGGAAAGTAATTAACAAAGAAATACGTAGCTGTACATACATTAGCTAAGTGCAGAACCCTAACTGGATCGATGCCGCAGCTGGGGATATCTGCAGTGTGATAATATCATCATGCCACTCTGTTTATTAGAAGTGAAAAGCCGGAGAAGAAAAGTAGGTAGATAACCTTTACAAGTCACTGTGGTCTAACTCCTAGTGGGCTTTTTCCTAGCCCATCAAAAAAGTAGTGTTACATGGCAAAAATTGATGTGATTAGGAATCTCTCCTCATCAGAGTGCCAGCTTGGAATTACAGTAATACAGCAGAAGTTAGGTCCAAAATTAAATTTCCAAACTGTGAAGGAAGGTTAGCCTGGTATCTTCACTACACAGTGCTATATATGGGTGAGTTCACTTAAGAAATTACCCAATCACCCCTTCCCTCATGCTTGACAGAGACCATCCTTGCTGTTAAAAGAGCAATCGTTCCAAACTTGCTCACTGTGTATAAACAGAAGAGCTGCTGAGTATGGAGCCCAACAATTTTGTTTAGTAACGAACGTACTGGCGCACACCTAGTCCGCTACCTTTCAGCTTAAGCACTTTACATAGGAACAGTGTCACTTCTCTAAAATGTAGCCATTTGGGAGCTTGAATGCAGTCCAAACGCTATAGTCTGTTAAGTTTCCTCTTAAAACTGCTCCTTTTGCTCTCTCTAGTCAAATTTGTTACACTTCTCTGCTTTTTTTGTCTTTCTGCTGCATCCTATTGGAAGAAAGGGACCAGACTGAATGCTATCTTGTCATTTAGTATAATCATATATTCATATATATATATAATATTATACTATTATAATATTTTGCCTTCTTTTCTTTACCCTTTTCTTTATCCTTTTCTCAGTGCAGCCACAGAAATTTGTTGACACTTTTAAAATGTTCTTTTTTCTTTTATTATCTATATTCATTTTAAAACTGCTTGATATTTCTTGGTTTGGGATTTTTTCCTTTCACTATGTGCTGCCTTGTGAATTTCTGTACCTGCCATTGTATTGACTGAACACATTTGTCTAATCTAAAAAAAAAAAAAGGAAAACCTAAAATGTCGCCTTCAAGTTAGGCAGATGCATTAAGCAAATGTTTTGGGAATGACTGTTAATCATCTGAATGAGAAAATATGCGTGCATGAATGAAAATGCTAATTATTTGTTGTTCACTGTTTTACTGTTTACTCTATTGAGGCAGTACAAAAAATATTATAATCTTTAAACAACCAGAAATATCACAACTAAGAATTAGTCATATTAGCGTGTTCCTTTGAATCACTTAACAAACTGGAAATTATTCATGTGAACTTTGTAGAAATATAAATATTTATCACAGCAGGCAAAACAAGGATCTGATTGCAAGTAATTCATTACTGGGTCTTTTCTAAAATACAAAAGTTCTTCTGAAATAGATTGATGAATTCTACTTTTACCGTTCTTCTTATTTTCTTCTCTTTTCTCTCATTTGATTTTTTTTTTCTCAAATTTAAGCATTAGAAGGATAATGGATTAAAATTTACAAGTATTCAAAGAAAATAGCTTTTCTGTATATTCTACTAATGAAAACATTCCAGTACATGTTTCTCTGAAATGGCCAAGGAAGGTGGATATTCAGACTGCATCAAATGGAGAAGCGTGTGTGAATATGAAATTATGAGAACACTTCTTATTTTTATGTTTTAATCATAGGAAACCCCAAAGTAAGATATAACTAGCTAGTGAAATAAAAATGCAAACTAGAGTGAAGCTTAACTAAATCTACAACTTGAGTGTAAAATTGTAAAAAATCAGCACATGTTGGAAGGCTCTTGACAGTCGGATAAGATGTCACCCAGAAATGTATGAGAGTGATTTAAGTTCTGCACAGACAGAGGTGATTTGTATATCAGGGTTAATAGGAAAAAGTAAGCAACACTGAAGCAAGCTAAGTCACTCTAAAACAACAGTATAGAGTTCTGTAAAAGACATACAGAAATATCTGTATGATGACATCAGCAGAGAGGAACTTCCAAAGGCACAACATGGCAAGGGAATTGATAGGGGAAAAAAAAACAAACTAAGAAAAACCTAGCCAAGAATTAATTAAAAGATTACCTTACAGAGTGAAAAAGAAGACATAGTAAGTGAAAAAGCAATAGAGCTTAAAAACTGTATATGGAATCTCAGGTAAAGAAAAAGGCTAAGGTATCTATATTTGTATTTGAAAAGCATGGAAAAAACCCCTGCTTCGAGGATAACTTATTCAAAGAATGCAGGAAAATATTCAAAATATATTCAGTAAAGTTTCATAGGGACAGAAACGAGGAAATGTCAGCTACAATCCTCTGTTTATACAGCAACCTGCATTGCAATTGCAGCTAAAGCGTTCTTGATTTCCTTTTCCAAGTCAGTGTGTCTGTGTACGTGCACACGAACATGTGACTGCACAAATCGCTTAAATGCAGAAGGCAGTGAAGCAGAACAGAGCAGCTGTTTAGAACTGCACAGTAACAAGACATGGCACTTTAGAACAGGAAGTAAAGGGGAATATGGTATCCAACTGAAGCTGCAGAAGGGATTTTATGTCAACAGAATGCAATTACTAAAACTGGAACATTTCCAGAACAATAGAACTAGCATAAGGGAATAATCATTATTGCCTGAAATTGAATATAGTAAAGGAGTTAGTTAGGCAGAGATAACTTGTTCAGAAAAGGGAACAAGATGAGATGGCAGAAGAAATGGGAAAGGATTGTAAAAGGCATATTCTCCTAATAATGAGTGATTGCAGTTATAAACTAGGTCATACTGAGTGATGGATATGAATCAAGCAGTTTTACAGATGTTAAAATGATTTGATCTTTTATATTCTAAAGAAAGGTAAGAATTAGGGCCAAACCTTTGTTCGCTTGTTCCATCAATGAACTATGGGCATGAGACAGAAAAACAGCATCTGGCTAGTAAAACAGATCTGAATCTTGCCATAGCTATGAGTAATGCATGGATATGTGACAGTAGACTCAGAGGCAGCATCTCTGCAAAACAAGCGCAAGCTGTCAGAGTTTGTCATTAGATTTGGAGACTATCCCTGCTCACCTTCTGAAATTCTCTGTGTACATTTTCAAAGAAAGAATACACAGAGAAAAAAAAAGAAAATGTTGAAGATGCAAAAGTTTTAAAGATTAAATAATGACTTTTTTTCTTTTCTTTGCAACAAAGAAGTTAAGGCTGACAACTACAAAAAGCAGAATGAAACTTGAAATGTACAGCTACTTCACATATCTCGTAATTTCATAGCTTTATCAACTAGTAAAGCAGAGGCCAAAGTTGTCAGCTGCTGTGACTCTGAAACATCTGTGTTAATTTAATCCGGTTGAGGGCCCAGGAAGAAGATTTCACTATGTGCTTCATTCCACTTGTGCAGACTGCACTGTAAATGCACCTTTTAATGGAGTGTGTGATTAGAAAGGGTTGATAGTACACACACAGTGTTACCCTGCAATACCAGAGAATAAATGTGGTAACATTTGCCAGAGTTGATGAGCTGTGATCTTTCTGATTCATAATACAAGTCACCCTTTCCTAAGATATTTTTATTATTTTACTCTATGTTTTAATTCTTTGAAACCTTAAGTAACATTTTTGTAAGTCGTCAAAAAACCAAACAAACAAAAAACCAAACCAAAACAAAACAAAAAAAAACAAAAAAAAAAAAAAAGAGAGAGAGAGAAAAGAAAGAATGAGGAAGGCAATACAGAGGAGACATAAGATATTTGTATGAGATATTTGACTTAATTAAACATAAATCAACTTGAGCTCACACAATGTGGTCATGCTTAACTTATCGGAAAGAACTGTTAGAGTAGGTATCTGAAATCTTCTCAGAGGAAAAGCTATGGACATATTTTACCTGGATTTTAACAAAAGCTTTTAATACAATTCTATATATGAATCTAATCCTCCAGCTAATCACTAAATTTATTATGAGGTGAGCTACTTGACTGCATTAAACTAGTGTGTGAGTTGATTTGGTTTAGTGTAGAAAGAATGTGGGAATTTAGTTAGAGAAATGGGTCCTCTTGGTGATGACAGTCTCTCACTGTTATTGCTCCTTGAACTGAGATTTAAGAGAAGGAAGAAGACCAACTGTGGGTAAAATGTCACTCTTTTTTAGCTGTCATAGCAATATTGTTTCATGGAGGCATTAGAACATTTTCCTGTGAGAAAAATTATTGAACAAGTCTTGATTTTTGAGAAGCCATATTTTTTTAATGTTTTCAGTAGCAAAACCTACTTGTATTGAAATAACTGGTACCTGTCTACAAAGTAATGATTTTCAGGAGGGAGAAGGAAAAAAAGATACTAGAAAGATAAAAATGAAATAGTTTTTTTTGTTGTTCTGATTTCTCTAATTTATTTTTTGTGTTGCAGTTTTCCACTTTTTTCAGTGGGTCTCTCATATACACCTTAGTGGTAACAGATCCTATGAGTGCGGCAGAAGAACATTAGTGAAGCAAACTTCCAAAGCTCTTCCAAGACTCTAGGACCATTTATGGGTTCATTAAGCCAGTGGATGTCCAAGGTAGGATGCTGTGGTTTTGCAAGTGTATGTGGTCCTTTCAAGCTTACAGAGATTCCAATTGCATTATTCCTGCTCTTCCCCCATGTTTTCAAAAACTCCAAAGGTCAACACATTTCCATATACTCATGATTCCTCATATCAATAGGCTTTACCTCTCTTGATGATATTTGGAGATAGAAATGGCAAACCTGTCTGTAAGCTAGATGAATCTCCATGGATTGTTCAGTGGTTTGCTAAACTATTTCCACTTCTCCTTCCCCTAGATTTCCTCAGTTTTTGGCTAACCACACTGTGTTTGCCTACAGTATGGCTCTTAGGAAGGCTGAACTGCTCATCGATATCTTCTTTCAGACCAGATACAAGAAAATTTAAACTTTCAATCTGTATAATGCTGTGCAGTCAATGGTGAAAATCATAACCATTTGGATGGGAGTAAGGTCTTTTTCTTTGTGTGTGTCAAACACATATTCTGTGTTCCTTGGGGTTCAGATTCTACACTATCAAAAGAATATCTCAGCTGTAATTCTGTGCTTACTACCAGTTTCCAGGGATATACAATAATTATGTCATGTTATATCTGTTCCTGAGATTATGATAGAGAGATTTCAAAAGTGGTAAATTCTCTAAATTATCAGTGCAATGTTTCTTTCTGTATTAAGGAATAACATATGGAAATAAAACAGACTGAAGAGTGCTACAGACTCATTGTGTATTTGCACATAAGGTGCTCAAGGATGTATAGTCTCAGGTTTCCGAAGTATGTTTGAAGACAGGAATCAGTTTGGAGGAAAAAAAATCAATCTGGCTTCCATTTCTGACAGTTAATTCCTCCCCTATTATATTTGTTTTCAATAACATGGCAGGGATTATTTTCAGTTTCAGGGTATGGCTACCACTGAGAGAATGTTGTTCCTTAAAACACTTATATGTGCTTGAACCCTTATGACATCAAAGCATATGTCTGCTTTACTTTTTGTTCAATTGTCTTTATATTGGTAGGTCAAGAACCAA
>VXBR01002371.1:306927-385982 GCA_013400215.1 Cisticola juncidis
AGTCAAATAATCAGGCACTGATATAGAAAAAACTTTAGAAGGATGTTGCAATTTGCTACTACGTGACTTGCTTCTCATTTTATAGCAATCCAGTAAGTTGAGGTGTTCTCTCCTTTTTTTGAGTATACATTATAACCAAAATCTGATACTCTTTCATACATCTAAGAATTCAGCTATTCAGCTCCTCATGCAGTAAAAGAAATATCTCCCTGCCAACAGGGATATGCTTGGTGCATGATTGTATATTTGTACATGTTTGTAGTTAAGTCTTCTCAGAATTGTTTAGAATTAGTTATTATTGTATATTAACTTACCCTTAAACACTTAGTCTTACTTTCACATAAATGACTGTATGGGTAATTGGAAACACACCTGGATAAAATCAGAGTGAACTCTGATTGAGAAGGAGTGTCAAGGAGCAGATAAATTCAGAAATACAGTTAGTCTTTATATGAAAAAAAAACACAACAAAACAACCAAAAATCCTCCCAGTGATCTCCCTCAACTACTTTTTAATCCATTTTTGCTATAGCAAATCAAATAAAATTTTCAGTTCTTTAAGCTTTAAGTATCTGAACACTTAGATTTTAAGCGTGAAACAAACCCGAGATTAATTGAATTCTGACAAACCATATGAATTACAGCTGTTGCTTATAAAAAGGATTGTTCAAATAAACAAATATTTCTTTTTAGATGGTTTCCAAACTTCAAATCACTTCTTTCTCTTACTGTCACTGTTTCTCTTTCTTCCTTTTCTCCTGTTTTCATTCTCCCCCTCTCATTTCCTCATTCCTTCTTTCCTTTCTTCATCCCTGTTTTTTCTTTTTTCTTTTTCTTTCTCTTTCTTTCCTTTCTTTTCTTTCTTTTCTTTCTTTCTTTTCTTTCTTTTCTTCATTCTTGGAATGTATTTTATCATCTGTCAGTTTTGCCCTATGATATGTCCTCTTAAATTGGATCTGTAAGCCCTTCATAAAGTTTAATAAATCTTCAGCATTTCACCCTAAGGAAATTATATTAAAAACCTTCAAATGTGAAGTTGGGCCTGCAGACGCACAGCACTGGGAATTATATCACCATAATCAGCTTGTAATGAAAGCCTCTGTCGCTGTTCTCTCCCAATCATAATCTGCCTGTCTTTATGAAAAAAGGGGGGTTTGTCTGGGTTCATCTGCAAGCTTTAATTGGAAGATGTCTTCATTTCATTCCAGCCTACTGGGATAATAACTCAGCCCCATGTTTAAACACAGGCCCTTGCCGCTGATATTTTTTCATTTAGTAAAGCATGTCTCTTTAAATGATTTAGCAAATCACCATGAATGCCAAGGCGGGATGATTGGCAGCTCATTGCTGGTGCACCATTTGCATGACATTTGTTCTTCAGCCCGGAAAGCTGCGGCAGGTAAACAAGCAGGCCCTGTACTGACTCCCTGTGAGTCCTTCCCTGTTTATTTTCTCATAATCAAATGACATTTATGGAGAGGCAAATGCAGCTGCACATATATGGAGAAAAAATGCAATCAGGCCAAACATGATGACTTCATTCAGGTGATATTTTGATTAGAGAAAGGACAGCTTTATGGCATAGAGTTTCTTGCAAGTGAAGTCAGTCAAATTCCATTTTACAATCTCTATTTTTAATATAAATACCAGGTTCAAATAATTCATTGCATCCATGGTACTGTTAGTGTTACAATGCAATATGTAGATGTGCACATTTCCTAAAATTCCTTCTTTTAAGAATTCTTTACTTTTCCAAAGTTCTGTTCCGCTCTCTTTTGTGTCATATTTTCTGTAAGGGTCATATCTCTCTTTCTATATATGTAGCTGTTCTGTTGTGTCACTGGAGCTTTTTCCTAAAAGAGATTTCAGAGAGGAAGGTTTTTCTGAAGTTAAATGTTTTAAACTTATTCCCTAGCATATTATGGTGTCAAGAAACTTGGAGGAAAGCAAATTGAAATATATAACTTACAATATATATTGCATCGTATGGTACTTGTACCGCAACTGATAGTATTAATATTCTTCTAATACACATTTCACTTCAATTTCAAAGGTTGTTTGAGAACAGAAATAAAAAATGGCAATTACTGAGCAAGGAAGGGGTGTGTCCTCTGAGGGGTTTGCAACTACCTTGAGTGGCTATACTCTGTTTCTCAGTTATTCTTAAGGAAGTACTTTCTCATCTTTTTTCTGAAGGAGACAGCCTTTTTTTTTCTGTTGGAAGATTTTCTGTAAGAGAAACCGTGAAATTTGAGAGTCTTCAGTAGCTGTGTAAAGTGGGAAAGCAGAATCATATATTCCCCACACAGCTCGACTTGGGAAAGTTCAGAGCAGAAGACAGGGTTTCTGCCCACTTGCAATGCCAGTCCTTTTTGAAACAGTACTCAAATAATAGAAGGTTGGTAAGGGTACATAGAGGGAAGAGCTATTGGTCTGTATTTAATAGGGTGTTAACTACTAGAAAGCTCACAAGGGTCCCACAAAGAGAGGTCCTACAAAGAGTGGGCTCAGCATGTTGTGAAAATTTGGCCAAAGAGTAAAGAAAAAGTTGCCTTGGCAGAGAGGAGAGCAAGTAAGTTCTGTGGAGTTGTCTTAACCATACCTTTTCCCATTAGAAATTCTACTCTTATTTTTTCTGGCTGAGTCTTTGTCCAGTTTTTTGGAAAGAGACATGTTTCCAGTGTGACACAACACAGATGTATTGTTATTTCAATATACAGGGTTTCGTCTCCCGGAAAAGACTGGGTTTTATTGCATCAGTCTTTAAGTAGGCACTAAGTAATCTGTAGACAGCATTCAGACTTGCTAATTGGGCTAATAGGGTTTCTTATTACAGTAAGAGTTTGCTCCTCACACAGAGCAGGGGGCAACTGCTTAAGCACTTGCTGTATTTTTGAGCATCTCAGCTGTATCTCAGAGCAACTGAGTTTGGTGTGAGAAAACACAAAATACAGAGTGCAGCCTGAACTCAAAAGGAATCACTAATGTGGCTCAAGAAATTGCTGGACTGGGTAACTGGCAGAAAGGTGAAATAACAATTGTGCAGAGGTAATTGGGCCTGCAATTGGAGCTGAGCTGAGTGAGAGGAACAGGAAATATTACCTTTCAACTCAGTAGCTCGAAAACTATGAAGGAAAGAGTGAAGGGACATACAGAGAGGCAGATGTGACAATAAAACTGATGGATCAGGGAGTCTTTTTGAGAGTCTTGGTCTGTCATACCCAGTGCTGAGAAGGTAATTTGGTTTCAGAGTTTGGGAGGAATAGGGGTGACGAGATTCAGTGCTTGAAGGAGATGTGGTTTGGGAGACCAAAAGTCATGCATCTTCTGTTGTTGCCAAAGGGAGACTACAAAATCAGGGAGCAGGGAAGGTAAGAAAAATTAATTTAGAATTGACAGTACTTGCTAGCTATAGTAATCTGAAGTCAGTTGGAGGTAGCCTTATGAGTGGGATCCTCAGGAGGCTGGGACAACAAGGGCCATCTTTCCTGCTTTTTTGCATTTATGCATTGAGATAAGTTGCATGTTTACAAACATATTCGATAATGTGCATTTTTGAAAATCTCATATAGGAGCCGTAACATCATAAAATTTTGAAAAAAATCACTCTTATTTATTTATAAATCTTTAAAAAAAAATAACACGTAATGTGTACTCTTTTTATTTTTATCATCCTGATTTTGAATTTTAGGCAGAAAAAACCCGGTGCCTCATGTGCCTATTATCAAATTAAGGTAGAGGTTGTCTAGTTTACTTCTCCTACATGCTTTACTAGAAACCTGATGGTGCAGATGATTTCAATTGCTAATACATTCTTCCTTTTTTAATTCATTACTTTAAGCAGAATTGTGTGAATAGTTGCGAAAGAAAATTCATCTAAAATAAGGATAAGAGCCTACAAATTACTACTGCTTAAGGATATCTTCAAGCTGTGGAAATCTGAAGGCATTTTGCAAAATCAGTAAGTTAAAAGATAAAAATTCCACCCCCGTGTGTCTTTATACCACTTCACCCCACATAGCTGTCACAAAAAATAATTTCTGGAAAAATCTCTTTACACGAGAAATCTGTCCATCAGCTTCCGGTGTGACCCTTTATGATTTCAGTACAGAGGTCAGAAGGATACTGCAGAAACTGTTCAAGTTACCTTTTTTTTCTATTAACCTTGACTGTGACAAGCAGAAAAATCTTAAAGACAGTTGAACAAGCATCAACTTGGTATTTGACAAGACTGACAAGATGGTCTCCATGGACCTGTTTTACTCACTACGTGAATTCACTTTGCCTTCTTAGGTTGAACTAGAGAGCATCAAAAGATCATCATTATCATTGCTTGCTAGGTGAGTGAATGCTTTATTCTAACAGATGTTTGGAGAACGGCAGCTTCTTGTAACTATTCATCCATTCACATATGCACAGGGTTGGCTATTTGCTATTTATTATATATAGAAACTATACCACTTGGCCAGGAAAGAGAAAAATACTTTTAACTGTAGGTATTGACTTATGTACTAAACAGCTTGCAAGCACCCTATATTCAGTTCTGTTTGTTCAGACTACACAGCAAACAGACATTCAGGAGTCATTCACTCACTAAAAGGTTGGCAGCTCCATGTATGCTGCACAGTAACTGCTGGGAAAGAACTGGCCACATCCTATAGAAGGAATTCACCCCTTGAACCACTGCCAAGCCGAAATGTCTATAATGTTGTGTAGGATTGTCCTTGTACAGTTTTGGATCGAATTCAAATACCTTCCAAATATGAGGGATAAATGGATTAGCAAATGTTTTCAGTTCTGCTTAGATAATCACTGTTATGACCAGACTTGGTCAAAACTTCTCCAGAGCTTGAGGCAGGGGGAAAGGGAGGATGAAAAGAAGATTAGAGGAAAGGGATAAAAATGGAATAAAAAGGAAGGGGTAGGGGGAAAGGGGAAAGGAGGAAGAGGCACAGGAGAAAGCAGGAGAAAAGCAGGAAGAGAAAGGGGAAGTGGGAATGAAAATAGGAAATGGAAAATCAAAGGGAAAGAAAAAGGGAAGAAAAAAGTGAAAGGCAAAATCAAAAATGGATCCTCAAAGATCACTATTTCTCCCTTGTCCCTAATGAGAACAACATTGTAGTCTGCCAATTTTATGAGGAACAGCCCAAACCCACACTTCTTTAATCTTTGTGAAGTTTTAAGTACAGAAACTTTAAAAAACAACAGTGCAAAGTGAATTTTAAAGAAGGTTCTTTAAAGACACTGATTAATAAAGAAGTAACTTCTAAAAATTTTAATATTTTATTTAAAAAATATTATTAATCAAGGTTACTGGTTTTTTTTTGCAGCCAGAGTATTTTCATTCAAAGGATCCATCTTTCCCCAAAATCTATGTATTTAAGTAATTTTCAATTCTCTATATTTGTTTAAAACAGTGTAATTAGGATTTAATACAAGTTGATTTGTATGTGTTTTCAATGAGTATAGAAAGTAGTGGACAAGCTGTCACAATATAAGCGACTGAAACAATAGAAATATATCTGTACTGCTAGACATTATTGCAAAGTTATGAAAACAGGATTTAATGATCAGAAATCTCTAACTATAAAAAATCACAGTAATGCATTTTCTCCTCTCTATTTTTTTTTCACAATAATTTAATTCTAAGCATGAAGTTTTGCATTCTACACAGCATCTTGGCTTCTAAATATTTTCATATTTAAAAACCAAAGTGATTCAGTGTTCACCATTTTTGAAAGCAATAAGTGATCATATGCAAAAAAGAAAGGGATAATAATCAAAAAATTTAAAAGAGTCATGATTTCTTTTGGAGAGATATGGGAAAGTTAAGGAGTTTGACAATATTATCACATAGGAAAATATCCCAGGGTCTAGTTCCAGCTGAAATTCTTTGACTCTTTTAATTGGCTAAAAATCATATTGAAACAAAAAGTATTCATAGTCTGCCAAAACCTCATATTTTTTTGCTAGAGATACTAGAAGCATTTCAGGCATTTCACAGAGTAGAAGGGCATATATCCATTTTAGAATAATTTGAACACAAGATAGAGCACTGAGGAGATTGGCAGTGACACTGTCTAGTCTGATCTGTTCATAGCAAATAAAGCTGCTCAGCGATGAAATATTTTTTTTAATTGAAAAAAATTATCAGACAAAAGTTTCATCATTTTTCATGCATTTTTAACCAAACTCTGTCTGAAACAAAAAATAGACTTTGGCAGGATAATATTTCAAAAGCATGTCAAAGCATGTCTAGTAATGCCATTATCTAAAACATGAAAAATTCTGGTACCAGTCCCCACATCCTAGACAGGTACTTTAAGACATTTCTTGTGAGGCATGTTTCTCTCAGTTTCATATAATGGAACAGTTATATTTGCCTAACAGACTAAAGATTGAAAGAAGACACTTGTTTCTTCTGCCATTAGTCCAGGTTTTACATCCAATCACTCTGTTGTCATGTCCCATCCCACCATGGCACTTCCTGTCCACGCTGCTTTTGATTCTGCGGTCATTGATTTACACAGATCAAAGTGGTTTTAATAGGGAAAACCAAGGTTTCTCTTTTCCCTCTGATGCCTTGTCCATAGCATCAAGAGGTTCGTGTCCACATCATGCAGCTGCGTTTGGGTAGCTGATGCTGAGGACCTTCAATGGCCAGTGGCAAAGCAGGGGCTGGGATCCAAGCCTCAGCAGTGGCTTGTTGATAGGTGGGTTCACTTTCCCTTGCACCCTGAAGAGCATGGGTTTCATTAACCAACGAGCAACAAAATGTTTGACACCTCTTCACTGCAGCCGTGTAGAATATGTCAGTGACCTTTCTCCTCTGAGATACGTTTGACCCTCGCTTGTTACAGAGTATGTAAAATGCAATGCATAACATTTGCTCAGTCATTTATTTTCTTTTTCGCTACATCTTGACCCACAGTTGGCCCATACTTTTTATTTTATTAAATCAGTATGAATATTTAGAAAGCAATATATGGTTGACTACAAGATCACATGCTTTTAATGTTCCTGTTTGAAATCACTGTGTAGATTTTATGTTCTCTGTATGTAGAGGAGCAAAATCAAGTAGAGAAGCCTGGTTTCTGTTACATCCTGATCAAGAAAACTCTTTCAGAATCACATTGAACAATCTCTGTCTCTCTTTGAATTGTTGTAACAAAGATCAGAAAGGGAAGATAAAAGAGAAACAGGGAAATGCTGTTTATTGCCAGAACTGTAATAAATAAGAGTTAATTCAAAACACAGGCAATAAAGAAACAAAACTTGTAACGAACCTGTTGAGAGCTTTGAATTCTTGAGTAAAAAGTAAGGCAAAAATACAGAAAGTGCCAAAATAAAAATCTTCAAGAGGCTAGAGGGCATCTTGTAGAAAAACCCGGGGCTACATCATGTATGTAGCACTAGGCAATTATCTATTAAATATAATCATTGTTCACAACCACTCTCAGGCAAATAGAAGACAAGAGGTTTGTTCCACAAAGAATTAAATTGATGACAAAGCATCAAACAACCTTGGAAGAAACAGCACTCTTTTTTTGGGTCTATCTGAAGAATGTTCACCGTGTTTCAACAGCGTCTAAAGCTCATTTTGTTGTTCGGTTTTGGAGTTCTCAAGTCTACCAGAAGAGCTGTGAGGACTGCATAGGCAGGATTCAGCAGCATGACCAAGGCAATTGTATTTAAGGTTTTGAGAGACAAAACTTATTCCTTTCTTTAAAGAATGGGCTACTGGGAGTGCTAATACAGCAATAACAAATTGACAAAACAATGGTCATAACCACACCAGTAACTTTTTAATATGATTTTGTGTAAATTTTTGTTCTAACTCCAAATTGTTTGCTAGTTTGGGGAACAAACTTTTAAGCCTTCTGTTCATTTCCTAGAAGCATCAGGCCTATATACTGGAGAGTTTTAACTATAAAACAGAACTCATTCAAAAAGTGTTTTTTACAGGTTGTGAATGAATTGGAAGTTAAGATCAAGTACTAAATATTGTCTAGAAGTCTAAAAGTACCATCTAAGAAAGAAGTGCACCATTATAGGCAAGCCTGTTCAAGCTGGCTGATAGCTCTGGGTTTCTGAACCCCTCATGGGCAGCTGCTTAGGCAATTGCTACCACAAGTTTGGCAGCTGTGACCACACCACTTTTCCAGGGTGTTGTTTCAACAACTGTTCAGTGTATGCCATGACTCGTGGGGCCTGGCCATAGTTCTGCACCTATGCAGGGTCTTTGGCACTCTCATGGCCCCCAGAGCATTCTCAGAGCACAGAAGGCTGCATGGGCCCCCAGCAAGGCATCCTGGCCCTCAGCTACCCAGCTGAATGTCCTGCACTAGGTAAGGGCACCAGATTGCCCAGGGTCCTGCTTCTCTGCATGCTGGACAGAATTTAGGGTGGTGGCAGCACAAATATGGGCAGGTCTGGAAAGCGTGGGTAAGAGTTAGAGGATGATGGACTAAGAGGTAGGGAGGAGGATAAAGGGCAGGAGGACAAAATTCAGAGAGGAATATGATATGGCAGGTGTATCATCTCATCGTGGTTATGTACTGGTATCTGTTAAATTTATTTCTGTTCATTCATTCACAGTCTCAGTAATAATATACTGCTCCATGGTGATTGGTTATTCTCAGGAGTAACCACAGTACAAAGCAGCTGGTCAGCAATGACAACTTATCTCCAAATATAAGCAGCTAGTATTGATGAAGATGACCACTGGTCAGAAGGCATGGAAACAGCTCCTACATCCCCATGGCTGATGGATGGTGATAGCTTGCTCCAAGTAGTAATTAATCACTGCCTTCAGTTAGGAACTCTGATTCCACCAATAGAAGTTTGCACCTAAGAATCAAATACTTCTCCCTGGAATTTCCTGTAATTCAATATTTTCTATGTATGTGCTCCTTCCTGGGCACCCACCAAATGCCTTGGTAACATGTTAATGCCATTGACTTGCCTGGGCTTTCTGGCTGTCTGGCAGAGCCATTTAAGCTAACCTGTGCTGCTCTGCTGTAAAATGGACTGGAAGCACTCACGCAGATAGTTACTAGGTAACAGCTGTGAGGATGCAAGGATAAGCTTTCCAAATTGTTTTCATATGCAAGTCTTCTGGGTACAAGGTTTGAGCAATTCCCAGGAAAGCTGATTTAAGTCTTGAGGTCTGAGTGCTGTGCTGATTTACTTCATTGGTGACTGTAATTACCCTGTGTTCAAGTTCCCAGTTATCACTTTTGTTTCAAGAGCATTTGCTGTGTGGATGCTTAGAGTAGTAAGCCTTAAATTTCAGCTCATTGAAATATTGTCGCCATACAAAAATGCCTCTGAATTTGTCCTGAAATTCCCCCTGCTCAGACCAATAATGCCATTTAGTTTCAGCACTTTAATTCAACACTTACAACAGCCCTTCCTAACTGCACTTCAGAGACAAAGTCACTTGCACATACCTTAAGTCCACACAGCAGATCTTTTTCCTTGCAATATTTTTATCCCTATTGTCTTAATGACACAGACCACTGGTTCATACAGCTTTATGTATTCCAACTCTGTATCATGTTAATTTATTTTAATGGAAGGAGGACATGAATTCTGTTAAATAAAAACTTCATTCTGTAAGCTTACACTTTTCACTCTGACATTCAGCTATGCCTAAAGGAAGGAAATGTTTCATTTATTTTGTAGGGAAAAATGACATAAGAAGCAGAATTTATCCTGCTGGACAGGAAGAATTTTAAAGTAATGTCCCTATGGTGTTTCTACAGTGAAAATATGAGTGGCTGCTTTCAGCCAGAATTTTGATATTATTTTCCATTGATAAGAATATAAACCAAAAAGAAACAATTGAAAAATCACTGAATAGACAACTCTCATACTGTTGATTCCAATCATTGTCAGATGATACATCATAGAATATTAATGAATCAATTTATTTATTAATGCAAGATGAAATAAAATTAATCAGAATTTCCTAGGTATGCCTTTGTCCTTTTTGAGAGAAAAAAAAAANGAGGTGCTAGGGCATAGCTTGGACTCAATGACCTTGGAGGTCTCTTCCAACCCAGTGATTCTGTGTGTGATTCTGTATGTGTGAGGTATGCCAGACCATGAGAATTTCTAAGTAACTCAATCTCTATGCAGTATTTATTATTTTCTTTGTTCTTCCCATAGTGTTGACCACATCTTTTCTAGTATGTTATGCTACACCCTTTTAACATCAGATTTCTTTCAATGTTGAAAGGAAGTTACACTGATTTTTAGTATACTTAATATCTATGGAAGAAATGGGAAATGCAACCTCTCCTTTCCTCTTTGTCTGCCCATGTGACACTTCACCTTTTTTGATTATGGCCCAGAGAACAGGTGAAGCCTTGAGTGCTCCTGTTGGGACAATTACAAAGGGGTTGGATTATCATGGGTATCAAAGGTTCAGGCTGGAAACAGAAACCTATTCCTCAGTTCACTGGAATGAAGTGGTATCATAGAACCTTACAATCACAGAATGATTTAGGTTGGAAGAGAACTTAAAGATCCTCTATTTCCAACCCTCCTGCCATGGGTAGGAACACCTTTCATTAAACAAAATTTCCTAGAGCCTCCTCCAGCCTGGTCTTGAACCAGAGATGGGACATCCACACATATTCTAGTACCTCCTCACCATCATAGGAAAATTTCTTCCCAAAGTCCAGTCTAAACCTGCTCTATTTCAGATTGAAGCCATTCCGTCTTGTTCTGCCACTATGTGTTCTTGTAAGGAGTCTCTCTCCATCTTTTTTTATGCTCCTTACAGGTGCTGGAAGGCTGCAATGAGGTTACCCCAAAGCCTTCTCTTCTCCAGGCTGAACAATCCCAATTCTCTCAGCCTTTCCTCCCAGGAGAGGTTCTTCGCTCCTCTGATTAACTTGTGAACCTCCTGTGGACTTGCTCCAACAGGTTCCATGTCCTTCCTATGCTGGGATCCCAGAGCTGGATGCAGCACTGCAGGTGGGATCTCAGCAGAGCAGAGGGGCAGAATCCCCTCCCTGGCCCTGCTACCCAGCCTGCTCTGGATGCAGCTCAGGACAATTTTGGCCTTCTGCTAGGTCATGTCCAGTCTCTTACCCACCAGTATCCCCCAGCCTGTCTTGGCAGGACCACTCTCAATCCATTCTCTGACCAGCTTGTATTTGTCTGTGAGATTGCCCTGACAGACGTACAACACCTTGTGTTTGGACTTGAATCTCATGACATTCAGGAGTGTCAACTGCACCATTCTTCTTGATGTCTTCTGCAAACATGCTCAGGGTGCATGCAATCCCTTTGCCTATGCCATTGATGAAGACACTGGCCTGAACATGGACTGCCAAAACACCCTAGCTGTCACTGATTTCTGTCCAGACATTGAGGCTTTGACCATTACTTTCAGGACATAACTGTTCCTTATTTGCTGAACAGTCCATCCACCAAATCCATCTCTTGCCAATTTAGAGAGAAGTCTGTTGTGGGAGATCATGTCCAACTCCTAACAGAAATCCAGGTAAAAGACATCTGTAGCCCTTCCCTTGTCCACTGATGGAGTCACTCCATCATAGAGGGCCACTGGGTTGGTCAGGTGGGACTTGCCCTTGGTGAAGTCATGCTGGCTGCCCTGAATCATCTCCCAGTCCTCCTTGTGCCTCAGCATAGCTTCTAGGAGGATCTGTTCCCTGTTCCGGGATCTTCCCAAGCACAGAGAGAATGCTGACAAGTCAGTCATTCCCTTTCCAGGGTTCTCCTTTCTACACTTCATAAGTTGGATATTATGTTTCCCTTTTTCCAGCCCCTTAGAACTTCACCTGATTGCCATGACTTTTCAAATGTCAGGGAGAACCACCTGGCAGCTGCCTCAGCCAATTCCCTCAGGACTTTGGGATGCATCTCGTCAGATAACTTACACTTGTGAATGTTAAGGTTTCTCAGATGGTCATGAACCTCATCTTTCCTCACCGTGGGAGGGACTTTGCTCACCATCCACTTGAGATATGTGGGAAGAGAGGTTTCCAGTGCAAACTGATACAAAAAACACTGTTGCACACTTCAGTCATTTGCTTTGTCTATACTTACTAGTTTTTCACTCATGTTCATCTGTGTGGTTATGACTTCTTTGACCTTCTTGTAATAGCTGATAAACAAGCCTTTCTTATTATTCTTTGTTTCTCTTGCCAAGTTCATCTCCATGCTTTAGCCTTCCTCAATGCTTCCCCACACAACTGAATTGTGTCCCTATACTCTTCCTAGATTATCTGCCTGTGTTACACTGCCTTGTACACTGCCTTTGCTTCTTGCCATTTAGTACGACCAGGAATTCCCTACTTAGCTATGCTGTCTCTCGTCTTCTTTTCCTGATTCCTTACTCTTGAAGATCGCAATCTCTTGTGGTCTATGGAAAACATCCTCAAAGATTTTTTCAGTCTCTTGTCGCCAAGAGCTATTTCCCAGGGAATCCTACTCTTTAACTCCATGAAAAACTGGAAATTTGCTTTCTTTAGGGTCCAGATTTTACTCTTCTCCTGACCCATATCCTTCAGAAGTGCAAAGTCCCCCAGTGCATGGTCCTTGCAGCCCCAGCTGCTTCCAATTTTGACATTCCAGATTGGCTCACTTACATTAGCGACTACTAGATTCAGTAGCACTTCCAACTAGGGTCCCATGTCTCCAGAAGAGTGTGTTGGCAAATACCTAAAGCTTCTCCTGTTCTGCATCAAGTACTTTCTAATCTGCTAGTGCTGGAATCAGGGAAAATAGCCTAGTAGTATACTTGATCCACACAGCCATGCTGAATAACTTTGGCTGTGATTAGATTACAATCAAGTGTTTTAACTATCAACACTGTTCATTAGACATGGAAGTTTCTCCCTGAATTCAGTTGGTCTTTAATTATTAAAGCAATACAATATATAGACATTTGGTTGAGCATGAGGCTTTTTCCCATAAAATTATCCACAGCTTTTGACTTCTTGTGTAGTATAATTTTCCAATGAGAGTTTTTCGTACTTTTGTTTTCTGCCTTGCTACCTGGCTTTCCTTTCTTATTCTCTCTGCATTTCACAGAACAGGATAAAATGCCTCACCACTTAGTGAAAAGGCAAACAAATTTGGCTGGAGGGAATTAGATGGTACTGCCCACTTTTGAGCACAACTATCTGCTTTCATCTTTCAGAAGAACAAGGAAGCTAATATGCTGTGGTGATCACAACATTTTGCAATGATAAACCTATTCTTTGGGAAAAAGGGGTGGGGGGAGAAGGTACCCATGTGGCTCATTAGTACACCATGAATCAGAAGAATGTCAAGAATTGTGAAGGCATTATGGCACAGAGTTTGGTCTCTCCTTAAGCCAACACTGCAGATCTAAGAAGTGTGCTGGATGTCAAGCAAGAGAAAATGTTGTTGTGTTGACATGAGTACTTGTTATACTCAGTTCATTATTTATCTGGTCTGAAGAAGTAATCTGGCAATGGCTTGGTTAAATATTAGCACATTGTTGAGAGAAATGTACAAAATGTTCTTAAAATATTCATCTAAATTGGATTGGGTTTGCTATTATGGAGATAAAGAGCAAGAGCAAATTAAGTCAAGAGAACATTCAGGTTGCTTTCTGTGATAGCAGTGGAGGTAGATCTGCTAGACTGCATCTTAGACAAAATAATCTCAAACTTAGTCAAGTTACTGGTGTATCTAACCTGAGTGTAAGGCCTCTCAGTATAAAACAGTCCTGTAAAAAATACTGTTATGTCTGCTAATCACAGAAATTATCCCTACGCAGAGACACTAAACTGCTTTACAGTTTTCAAGCAGGGCTTCTTTGCACCCATTTGGTGATATCTTGCAACCTCAGGTCACCCACATCAGTTTGTTTTTCAGTGTCTACTAGCATTTGGTGTGCCTAGGCAGTCTTATGCTCAGTCAGCTTTTCTAACATTTTTAGCAATTAATTCTGAAGACTTTTTAGACTCAATGCTGGTTTTGGCAGAGACCGAGATAATTTTGGACAATGTTTTTGCCTTTTTCTGGTTAGATATACATGATAGTCAATAGGAATGAACAATTAACTGCTGCTGAAAATGGAAAGCTATCTGCTCATGGAGACCAGGCTTGGTAAACATATAACATTTTTATTTGGACATCCTCTTTGAATCATTAGTCTACCAGGAAAATTGGTAGAGTTCTTCTGAAAATTTTTGAAGGTAATTTGGGGATTCAGATGACTTTAAAATATGAATATTGTACATATGTGATATTGGGTAAAATAGCACCTTTCCATAGCAGGGATTCTGAGAACAGGATTTCATATATGACCTGAATGTGACATGACTGCACAAACTACCTGGGTCCCAGAAGCAGGCTAGGAAAACACCATTCCCTTAGCATCCACCGTCAAGATTCACAAACTAGTTTAAGTGGAAATGCAGCTTCAAGGAGAGTGAAGAGGACAAACAACTCTCTAATTAGCTGTCTCGCAACAGCTATATAATTTGAACATTCCTCTAAATTCAGCCAGTCTAGAGAGCAATATCATGATTCAGGAATGGGAGTCTTTGGATCTTGTAAGACAACAAAGGACTTTTTCCAGGCAAGTGTTGCAAACAGGGAGTTATTTGTAATGAAAAATAAAAAAGAAACAACATAGTGCACCCATTTCACTGCCAGACTAAATGTCTTACCATTCAGACTTTACACAAACTTTATTCATGCCTTAACTGCTCTTGCATATTCCTTTTTATCCGGACATCTGTTGGATTACCAAAATGAAACTATTAAGTTCATCTTTGTTGTCAGTTCATTTTCTCCATGTCCTTTATGCCTGTGGCAGCTCTAAGCCATTTTTCCTCTGAAAGGATATATGCATTACTTTTTAGTGCTTCTGAGTATAAATCAGAATTTGTATGAGAGGTGACTTAATCTGGAACATAAAGAAGAAGGAAGGGGCGGGAAGGACAACTTATTCTACATTTCTCTAAGTTTATATTTGATATTGGACAAGACTATTAAATCACAGTTTGTCCAAGGGTTTCCTTGAGTATATATTCCTCATTTTCGGATATTAATTTAAAATTGTTAGATCTTGGATCCTAGAGTTGGTTACATCGTACACTTCAATCATTTTAGCTCTGTTCTTCATGAATATTGATTTTTCACTTGCAAGATCCATATGGTCATAATAACAACATCTTTAGTACTCTAGCTCAGTTGGTTTGAGCATGATGCTAATAACACCCAGGTCATGGGTTCAATACCCTTATGGGCCATTCATATGAGAGTTGGACTTGGTGATTCTTTGGTTCCCTTTCAGCTCAGAATATTCTATTATCTGTAATTATACCATATTTCCAACAAGTTAAAGAGTTAAAAAATTTAGATCAAAAAGATCTTAAAATGTTTCTTTAGATGTTTTATCTAAATTTTGAAGATTTAAATATATGCTATATAATTGAATTAAATAGTAAAAAAAAAATTAATTACAATTTGAAAGAGTTTTTTAAAATATTGCTTATATCACTCTTAGTAAGACCAAAACAAAAATCCTACTTTTTAAGAACTGATGGAGTTAATTTTTCGATAGCTCTCCGTTTTTTGTAATTTGAATTTTTACCAAATCCCCTAAATTTTACCTAAAACATTGCGTGTATTTGTAGCAATATAATTCTTCACAAGAGTGCTATGAAATTTATCAGTTCTTATGAACTAAGAAAAGGAGACCTGAAAAAAATATTTAAGGCTTTATTTTCATAGTTCCTACAGGTTTTTTGCCTTTTTAAAGTGCTAAGGATGTGATCTACTGCCTCAAAACAGAAGCTGGGATATTTTCATGTGTTTTGTCTCTTCTTGTACATGAACCCACCACATAAATGAGAACTGTAGGTACCACAGTGGCTTGTTCTTCCATGTTTGCCTACTTTAGACAGTGAAGGTTTTAAGTGGTGAAAGGTTTCCTGGCCACTCCTGTCAGTGACAAGTACAATTTGAGCAGCTCTCCTTCCCCTTCCTTTCTCATTTATGCCAGAATAGTGTATCTAGTTGAGAAAATGATCAGACAAATACCAGAAATTTCTCAAGGTCTGCTGAAATCATGTTTTCTTCCCTTATACCAGACAAAAGATTGTGTTTGGGCAGCTAATGGGGTAGGGCAAAGGGAAAGGGAGGGGGTAAAAAAAGGAATGGTGGCTCCAAAAGACAGCTGAGCAGGGCAATGAATATAGATTGCCAAATGTTATCTTAAACAAATACCTGTGAAATCTGGACCTGGCTTAAACTAGAGCAAGTGGGGTTCAGAGATAGTATCTTTTTAGGAATAAAGTTTACCAATTCTTTTAAATAATGGATTGCTTTAATGTGGTTCAGTGGAAAAAAAAAAGTATATATTTATGTATAAATATATATACAGTTAGAGAACAGAGCCGTACATACCCTCAGGCAGTTTCAAATGGAAAGAGGGAACAAAAACAGAATGAGATGTCATTGCCAATATGAACCTCTACTGATTAAATTTGATCCTATGAGCTCTGCTGAGAAACACATCTGGTAGGATTAAGGTCTACAGAGATTTTTTTTTATGTGTACAATTTAAAGACCTTTTACCTCATAGTTCACTGGAAGTTGTTTCTGTGGTTCAGTATTCAAGATGTCTGTCAGTTTGATGTTCAAACATTCCGATTTGCCTTCTGTCCTGGCTTAGGAATGATACGCCCCAATTCAGGGTTCTCAGTGAAACAGCCCAAATCATGACCTGTGTACTCACTCCCCCATCTGCATCCCCTGGCAGCAGGTATGGAGAGGAGGATGGGGAGCACAAAGGGTAGGGATCACATACTGAGATAAGAAAAATTTACTGGAAAACAGCAAAGAAATGAGAAAATAAACAGTAGCAATTACAACATCAGTAATGGAGGAAATCTGTGCTATCTGACTGGTCCCTTTGTCATGCTTCTTGGGCTTGAAGGGACCCCTCTTCAAATTTCTGGAAAATGATGTGAGATGGTATAGAATAACTTCCAGATCCTAGCCCTGCCTGCTTCTGGCTACTGCAAAAATTAACCCTCTCCCTGTCCCTGGTCTGGCCTGCCCAGAACCAGGGCACCTAATAAAATCTTTCTAATAGGCAGTACTGAAGTGCCCAGTAAAAATGCGTATCAACAGAGGCTTAGGGTCCAAGTCTTCTCATTTTATCAATTTCTGAAAGAAAAAAAAGGGGGGGGGAAAGTGCTCTGCTGCTCTGCTTTTTAGACTGAAAATATCTGTGATGTGTCAATCTTTGTGTGAACTTTGCATTGTGAGAAAACACCTGAAAATACCTCAGCATGAGTGTTATACAACAGCTCTCATACTGGGCTGGCAGAGCATACCTTAGGTGAGATCTTCTCCAGCATCCTAGCCTATACCAAAATTAGAATAATAAAGATACATATTCCGCAGGGATAGTCTGAAGGAAACATTTTGTCTGCAACTGGAAATGTCTTGCACTGCCTTCATTCAACTTAATAGAGTATACCACTGGCTGGGATTTTATTTTATATCACTAATCTAAAGAATCTTGTACATTCAGAGCAGAGAAAGTTGATGGCTTCTTAAAATTGCATACTGTTGATAAAGTGTGGAAAACTTCTCTTCCTGAAAACAATATACTACATCTAATGGTAAATCACCAGCAAATTCCATTATGTTTGTGGGCTTGACATGTGATGCTTATTAAATGTAGGAACAAAGCCACTTTATACATCATAATGTTCACATTACAAATTCACTGCTTATAATGGTGCTGCAAGTATGTATGCAATTTTTCTGAACTTATGAAATATATTTCTGACACCTCAGGTATTGATGTATGCATGTATGATATTGTCCCAGTGCAGTGAGGGAGACTTAACTGATGTCTGCAAGATTTGATTTATTACAAGTAAATATGATTGCCTTCATAATCTGATTTTATTATGTTCGGGGCTCTCGCAGGTAAACTTTTAGTAGAAGGAAGAAGACCAGTTTTATTAAACCAGTCTATTTCTGCAAACCAAATCACTTCTTGACAAAAAAGAAGAAAAAAGAAGTAAGGTCAAGAAGAAGAAGGATTAAGGATGATTTTTTTATGACAAACTTCATTCCTCTACATGAATATTCTGGAATGCTGAAAGTTACTTTTTGTCTCTATTAGACAAGAAGCCAGACAACCAACCTGTTTGTGTCACTGAACCTCAGTAGAATTGAGGCAAATGCTGCTACTAAAACTTGTGTAGTTGCAACATTATTTAAATATTGCCTTAGAAAGTCTTGCCATAAAGCATGACATCAGATCTCAGAATATTGTTCAGCAGAAGACAATATTCCATACATAATTCTGTGCATTGTACCTTTTTTGTTCATTTGTTTGGGTTTTTTAGTATATAAGAGGTGAAAAATTGCGAAGAACAATTCTTTCCTGAGATGAATGTGGGATTATATATATTGACATATTTATGCAAAAAAACCCAGAAAAATTCATAGTAGGATTCTGTATCTTTCCATGCTGGTGAGCCAATTATTATCTAGGTTAAATGCTGTCTTATTCCCCTGTGCAAGTTAAAACATTCTCCATATTGTCCAAAAATCATCTGTAGAGAAAAAATGTTTTGTTCTCTTTTATGTTCATGTAAATTAATGCTGAGACAACCCACAGAAGACAATACAGTCGTGGGCACCTAATACTATGATCAGAAGATAAATAAAGTGACTAACTAAAAGAGCTGTCTAACCAGGGTTTCAGAGAGCTGGAGAGCATCCTTTCCGTAAAAACACCCAGCAATTTAATAGTTGCTTCATCAGAGTAATTATCTGATTTGAAAGTGATGACTTCTTAGTTACTTGGGATACTCTTTCCTGGTGAGACTTTAAAAGCCTGATATATAACCTACTATACTATGCTGTCCAGTTCTGTGACTTATAAGACTGTATATACTCTTTTTGGCTACAACCATTTAGACCTCTAAATTTAAAGCCTTTAACTTGAAAAAAAAATTGTAGTTAGAGTGGTAAATGTTGTTTCAGAGAGCTGGTTTTATTTTTCTGCACATGTTTCCAAAAAAAGAGAAAAAGTGACTTGGTAAAAGCTGCTGTTTGACTTCTTGGAACAGGACTGGAGCTTTTGTACCACCTGATTATTTATTATTAGATTCCTTTTAAAATGTAAAAATTGGAAAAAAACTTGTTTGATATACTACCCTGATTCTCTAAAATCTAATTAGCCAGCTTAATGACACCTTTGGAATGCTTACTAGTGTCTGATGAAGGTTAAACAAATTTTTTAAAGGAAGAAAATTTAGGTTGTCAGAAGAAGATGAGATAGGTATGCAGGTTTAGAAATGGAAATTTGGTTTCTTTTTTTGTTTTGTTGCTGGTCTGGGTGGTAATGCAGTCAGTCTGGATGGGCATCAGCAGAAGACCACTGAGGATAGAGCATTATAGTGATGAAGTTTCATTTTTTCTTGTACATGCAACTATTTTCCTATATAAAATTTATTGCATACTGTTCAAAAACTTGACCTAGAGATGTTTTTTAAAAAATTTTGCCTTGATTGCTACTGTATTCATGATGATTTTTATCCAGCAATAACACAGACCTACTTCCAGATGATGTATGTGGCTCAGACTTGGCTTAATTTTTGCTGTTACCTATTGCTGTCCTTTAAGCAGTAAAGGTGGTAACTGTGCCTCTACAGCTGAATCAGGGACAAAGGCCTGGCTCTGTTTCACTGTAAGCTGACTGTATTGTTTTTTTAGGGAGTTATTCTCACACCACAACAAATCCATAATCTCATTCAGAGACTGAAAAGATGTAAAACACCAGATATATAACTCTAAGGAGCAGAAATTCCATAATATCCAGGGGACAGATGAACTCATTGCAGTAGCTCTCAGAAACGGACTAGGAAAAACACGACATTATTAATGGGGTGTATGTGTGTGTTTACTTGTATGAAATACATATTTAGATGCTGCCAGAGGGAAACATAGCCCAGCAATATGTCTTTATATTTCCTCAATGATGTTAATTTCTTCAACAAAGGGTAATGAAAAGTTTAGTTACTCTACAGACATAAGTCTCTGATATGGTATAAATATAATATGTGATGGTGGACAGTGTAATGGAATAATATTTTTATCCACTAGGGATGACTGTACAGAATCCATTAGCAGCTTTGCTTTGCTCTGCCACCTGTGAGTTATGCAGTCACTGCTTACTCATGAAAATGAAGTATGCTGTCCTTCCTGCCATCAGAAACCCCATATTTATGAACACATACAACACAGAATATATTAATGTGTATAGTACTACCTCATCTGTGGACCTTCAGGTATACATGGACTACACAGAATGTTCATGTATAGATTTTAATGTCTGGCTATATTCCCATAATTATATAGGCCTGAGGTAACCCATTATGATAAATGAATTAATAATTTTAACTGAAGATAGGCCAAAAGATGTATTTTTACAGGGAACCCAGCCAGCAGGTAGTTGCCAATACAGGAGCAAAGGCAACAGTTTCTGTTCTAAACATTCAAATTGAAAAATTTGGAATGTCACATAATGCAAATGACATACAGAGTCATAACAACACATTATTATCATTTATATTGCTTCATTTCATGACACAATCACTGATAAATTGAAAGTAAAATGACAATAGCTTTGTGAATTGCTCTTTTTTCCCCCTCTGTCTCTAATTTTTTTGTAAATATAATGCTGGCTAATATTTGAAAGAATTCATCATTTCCTCATTTGGTAATTTCTTGTGAGTTAAAACTCTGAGTGACAGGGGACTTTCTAATACCAACACCACTCTCATTGCATAGAAGTAAAGCTGCTCTTGTTCACTGCTCTTGTTTCCTGTGAATCCAGTACATTTCATGTGCACTAAATTCATTTTAAGAAGAAGAGCCCATCAGAATTACAATTGAATTCTTGAGGTGGGTTGCTGTCTTATTTTAAATTTCACTATAAAATATTAAACTCATTCAGGACACATGAGTATAACAGATATTTGATTGCATAGTCTTCCATATGCTGAAGTACAGTTTTCTGTAAATTTGTCAGTGTCCTAGGTATATTTTAGCAAACCCTGGTTTGTTTTTTTTTTTTTTTTTTCTTTTTGTTAAAATTTTATTCAGAAGCTTTTCATGGGCTTCCATAAACTATGAAAAGACCCATCAGCTAAGGAAGACCGAGTGGCAAGAACTGAGGGAGTGAATATTAGCAAATTCTCAACCAGATTCAGTTGAAAGAAGAGATATTGCAGCTTCCAATGGCATCTTAAACCAGTGGTGTAAGTCTGAGGCATAATATGATGTCTTGTGTTTGGAAAGCTTGTTAGCTTTGATAGGCTATGTGGGTGGTAAGTATGCCCAAAGATACATCAGTTCTGTCATTACAATATTTTGATTAGCATTCATTGGGATCTTGTAAGATGGGAAGGAAAGTGGGAGTGTTGTATTGACTGCTCTGCTTACAATAGGTGCAGGCATTGGGACTTCGGATTTCAGGAAAATGGCAAACAAAGGAGGACCTTTTCAATCAAAGAAAAATTACTGCACCATTATTTACAAAAGATTTCTCTAAGAAATAGTTATTTTCTTTGGTCTCAGATTTTGGAAAGTCAAGTAGAGGAAAGGGCTCCAATAAAAGGGTTCAATTTATATCTTCTTGCCCTGGATGTTTCTGTGTACTGCTTAAAATTTCCCTCCCTTCAATGGTTTGATTGAAATGTTTTTGAATTACATGTTTTTGTGTTGTTATTAACTCTTTTAAACCACCATGGTCACTGCTGAAAGTTAAGCTTTCAAACCAAAATCCACTAAAGCTGACGTAACAATAGAAAATTTTCAAAATGTCAGTAAGACGACAATGCGTTGGATGTAATTTCCATTTTATTTTTATGCAAGGGGTTACCAATACCGAAGATCACTGTTCTTCCCTCACTCTCAAAACTAAAAATCTAACTCAAAAACTAAAAATCTGGTTTTACAGAAAAGGTCTGTCCCAAAATGTCGACTTACATTGCTGTAGGATAATTCACATCTCCTACAGATAATTTTACTTATTTTCCAAAAGTGTAATATACAGATGGCTTTAAAAAATAGCTCAGAAAGTAGAAAAATCACATGTTTTCCTTTATATTGCAAGATCACGTATCTTTAACAGAAACAAGTCAAAAAATTCACTGAATTTTGCATGTTCTGGTGTCTGTCTTTGTTAATGATTGATTATGGGATGATCATAAATTTCTGCAAAATGCCATAGCTGATAATTTTCAGGATTTCTACATTAACTTTAATAAAACAGAGGAGCATAGCAAGAACATATGGGCATGGACCAGATGTATTTCCTGGCTCCATCTAAAAACCATCTGCCTTGTTTTTGTCCTAAATTATTACTGGGATACATACCTGTGGTGTGTATATATATATGTGACTTGCTGACCGTGTTCAGTGGGGCTATTAAACCCACAGTTCCTTAGTCTTGATCTAGCTACTGAAGCTTAAGAGCAGAATGATGTAAAAGGTATCAGCCAAAGCATATAAACTATTGCTCTTGATTCCAAACTCACACTTACATACAACTCCATTTTCTAAGAACCTGGAAAGTCACATTGACTGTCCAATGGAAATGGGTCTGGGAATGTATGCCCAGATGTTGACTTAGGTGATTACTTTAAGAATTGCTTTGTTGTGGGATAGAAAGACTTCTGAGCTGACTGGGGGGTCCTGAACTGTAGAATTATGGATGACTCATAAAATTCTGTGGAAGCATTTATTTCTGTGATCATTCTGTGATAAGATTATGCATTAAATTCAATTCTTTTTTGCTCAATTTATTTAATTGTTCTTTCTTCTTTAAGGTAACAGTCTATGGCTCTGTCCTCATGGTCTCTTTCTCAAAGATACAGGTTTTCTCTACACAAATTCTGAGGAGACTGGAAATTTTGCGCATGGGTTAGCTCAAGACTGAGCCCAAACGAACAAATTCTGCCTCTGATTAGGTATATGAAACTGGGCTTTTTGCAATGCTGAAGTATTATCAGGGCTTTGCATTCACACTGTTATAGTCAAGGAGAGCATGGGCAGACCAAATTTGCTAAACAATCAAAAATTTGTCCCTCTTGCTCATAGTATTTTTCATGTGCTTTTCTTTGAGCGTTTTACAGATGCAAAACTTGTCTGACCTAAGCATATGGCTAATGTTATTTCCACAGTTTTTTTGTAGCTTGGACAATGTAAAAGGCTTTATTCTCCCAAAAAATACAGCAAAGCCCAAATGGAAAAACTTCTTGACCTCACCATCTTTTACTGTCCATAAATATTCAGAATATACAGAATACAAATAAATATACAGAAAATTTTTATTCAGTTAAATAAAGTAGTAAGTGACTGAAAGTAGGGACTTGTAATGGGTAATGTCAGGCAACCTCAGATTGAGGCAACTTTATGAGTACTGTCTAGGCAAAAGCTGAGGATGTGCTATTCATTCTTTTTAGTTCAGAGGAGCATCTGGTTCTGGGGCAGAATTGCTGGAGGATCATTTGACACAGACCATCATGGAACAGTCTTTTCTTTTTTACTGTCTGTACAGAGATGCTGAGGTAGGGAATTGTGAAAAATTATTAAAAACTTGATAGGCATTATAAGACCTGGATTCTTCAGCTATATAGACACAAGGATACAGAGTATATCTGTTGCTATTTGATCCTAAACAGCATTCATTCCCACCACTGCAAAATGCAAACATAAATTCAGACAGAAACGTAATATTTATTACATGCAAGTCTCAACACTAATATCTGTCTAGTGAAGCCAACAACTTCACCTAAAGCTGACCATGAAGATGTCCAGCATGGTGAATCATAACTTGCAACAGCCATAAGTAAGTCAGTGGGACATAACCAAGCAAAATATAAAACTCAGTCTCTCTGATACTGTAGAGTTGCCTGTTGAAGAGTAAAACTATAAGGCAGTTTTCAAAAGAAGAACTACCTTGAAGGTGCTATTGATCTCACAAAGGTGTGACTGAACCACAAAGATGCTCTCTTTATAGTGGAAGACTTGCATCTTGTAGTTCCCACAGGCAAGGCTTGACATTAAATAAGTCCAAGGAAAATCCTGCATAGTCCTTCAAGTAAGGAAAGAAATTGCCTCATAATACATAGCAGCCTGCCACAATGGGAATCAGGAACAATAGGGGAGGAAGTCAAAAGATCAATCCTAACCACATTGTGAAGGCCTCTGCCAAGAATAGTCTTTCTATATTGGATGCTAATCCTCAAATGACATTTCAATGTCTTTTTTGAGTCTGTTGCTCCACATAGTGTTTTAAGAAACTTTTTAAATTGGTCAACATGTGTGTAGCTCATTAGGCAAATGAATTTAAATGTAAGTGCCAAGGTGAGGAAAAGGAGTGGGAAGGGCAGGAGTTTGTGAAAGCATATGTAAAGAAGTTGCAGATTATGCTTCTAGAAGAAGAATCAAGGTTTGTGGTTTTCCTGTTGCTGACTATAACAGATGTCTGCTTCTTACATCCTAGTGAAACAGGAGGTTTCCTGGATCCTGGTTTTATTCATGTTTGTATGAATGTGGGTGTTTTCAGGACATCCCTGGACAGTTATTAAACCACTGACCGGTGGAGGCTCTGCTACAGATGGATTTAATTCAGGACTGGTGCTATTATATTAATGGGTTTAATTTAAACAGGACTAGCCTTGCTGGCCAAATTACTGCCATTTAAATCAATTGGCTTAGGGGAAAAACAGCCTGACCATAGCCATTAGCCTTCAATTTATTACTGAATCAGTTTTAAACTGGGTAAGGCATATTGCTCAGTGTCTGTCCTCCTGTCCTTTGGTGCTGCTTCCTCTCCCCACCATGCAGTAATAAAAAACCTACAGGGCAAAGGGAAAAAAAAAGAAAATCTGAAACATCACATTAATTTAAAGTCAGTGTTTCATGAGCAAAGACCAGGTATCTCGTGAAAGAGACTCACCATAGGATCCAATACTTGCCTTTGATGTCACCTCATTAAATTGAGATTCAAATGATCTAACAGATGTATTAGTTTAAAAAGACATTTTACTGCATTTTTTTAAGATATAAAAAAGTTGCAATGTCTTTTTTTTTCTAACACATTTCAACCTGATTCAAATAGAAAAGCAAAAGGGAAGAAAATGCTTTAGATGTGCTCTTTTGATTTTTTCCAATCTTGCCTGAATAAAATGGAATGGGAGATCAAGAACACTCAATTAATTTCAACACTGGGTGTCAGAGGGAAAAGGAGAGGGAGGAGGGGGGAATATTATAGATGCACAACACTTAACAAATGCATAGATTGAAAGAAGGAAATATAGGGGGGGGAGAGATAAAAAACCATGTCTATATTTTATTGCACTCAGTAAGCTTTTCACTTGTATTTATAGCTGCAATTATATCTCAATGAGGTTTGTCTACAGTGTTGGCTTCACGCTAATTTTCCCCCTCACTGCATTCTTGGAATAGCCTCGGACTGTTTATGAACCAGACATATTGACCTCATTTACAGCCAGCAGTTTAAATCCATAATTTTTCCACCCACAATCCCTCTTTGACATTCCGGCAATGTGGCCGGCTCACTGAGACTGAACTAAAAGTCTCACACTTCATTGAACACCATTATGCGGCTTTATGCTTATAAGCCTGTTTCCCTCAGCTGCCTTTCAGCTTTGCTGGAGATCCGTTTGGCCACAGGCCGGCAGTGATTAACTGGAAGAATCCAATAAATCAGCCTGTCAGCCAGCAGGCTCTCCTCACTGTGTCTACAAATCGACATTTGGATTTGCACTCTCTTTTTTCCTCCCCCTATGCTCCCCTTCCTTCCCTCGCCTGCCTCTCTCTTTCCCTCCTTCCCTCGCCTGCCTCTCTGCCTCTCTTTACTCAGCCCCCATCCTCATTTCCCCCTCGTCCATCACACACCCTCCCTGAGGGCAGCAGGTTGCCCCTTTTCTCCCCACTAAAGGATCAGCTTGAAAGAAGACTATTATTAGCATGGCTGGACCTTGCAAACAGTCCTTTGGTGAAACAAGTTGTTTTTGAATTGCGTGCTTCGCCAGTGCCCCTCTATTTCCACATTTCATTTAAATTCCATCCTCCCCACACTCCACACACACAGCACACACACTCCACACATCTCATTAACTCTTGCTGTTCCCCGTGCATCAGGCAGAGAATAATGGAGGTGACTGAGAGGGAGAGAAGATTGACTTTCTTGCACTGGTTTTCCCATCTGCTGTTAAAACAACAGACACAAAGAGAGCACAGGAAAACAGGGTTGTCTGCCACTGAGCACAAGAGCATTTGTGTGGGTTCTTTTTCCTTTGAATTCAGGTCTTTGGTAAGTGCTGCCGTGGCAGCCCGCCTGCTCCCAAAATGGCATGCTTGTGGACATGCTTCCAGGTGTCTGTCTGCCCACTGCTGTTTCACAGGGGCTTTCAATTGCCCCCTCTCTCTCCCCCCACTCGGGGTTGTGGTTCTGAGATAAGGAAACCTGGACCCCAAGTGCCTCCTTTTTTATGGGTTCTGGATGCCCAGACAGGGCACTTCCCTCCTCCACCACGCTCTTGGGCTTCATTCAGGGCAATGCTGGACTCTCCTCCATTGGTATACCAGTTGGGGTCACTCTGTTCTTTCATCCAGAATCACATCTGCTCTCCAAGTACAAACATTTTCTTGGCATCTGGAGGTCAAACAAAGCACTGCCTAGCAGCTGGGAGGAAGGAGACCACCACGGACTCTGAAATCCTCTGGGACAGCCTCACGGGGAGCTCTTCCTTGCCACCACAGCACTGGCGCATCCAGCATGTGGGGCACAGAGGAGAAAGACCTGGGCTGGAGATGATGTGTTGCCTTCTGCTATCCAAGCTATTGCTGGCTGTGACAAGGTGATGACACTCTGGAAATGTCTGCCATCTCTCCAAATGTTCCCAGAAAAGAGAGAGAAAGCTGGACAGACATGCCTGTCTCATCTTTTGATGAAATTAAAAAAATTAAACCCCAAATGTTTGGAGTTCTTAAATCCACACCAAAGAAACTGCAAAATCTTTAAGGCTTATTTCTTCTCTCCCTTTCTTCTGGGTAAGGAGGTCCACCCTCTCCTACCAGCTTTTGCCATTCACAAACCCTATGCTGAGGATCCAAGAACACACCATGCACATCATTGCAGACCCTAATAAAGGAAGGAAGGGAAGCTTGGGAGCTCTGCCTGCCCTGTTATTCGTACGGTGTGCTGGCCCTCTTAATACCAGCAATATCTTTGACTAAACCTGCCATTTGGCTCTGTGAGAAGAGATCAGGCTGTATCAGTAAAATTAATTGAGACTTGGATATGAGAGATGCAAACAGGTCCAAAAATACTACATTTACAGGAGGTAGGAGGGCCTGGTAGCTGGTAATTTTACCCCCACTATGAAGGCAGTATGCTGTGGGATGCAGGCAGACAGAATTATCATGTAGTGTTTAACTGTCCTTCCCACCTCCTTTCTCCTCAGACAGCAGCCAGAGTAAATTCTTCATCAAACACCACTACTATCATAATTTTCTCCTCTTCTCCATGGTTTCACTGGAATGGTGACTATCTCTCTCTTTTCATTTACACTGCATTGCTTTATTAAAAATAGATGAAGAAAGCATGTGAAATGTCTTGCTTCAGGTCAGGAGATAATTTTATTTAAATCTCAACAAACCAAATATATAAAAGCAAAGAAAATGGCATTTTCACTGAAGTACAGTTATTGTTATTTCCCTATTTGCAGAAAAAAAACCTGTATGTTCTTTGGCAATAATAGATAAAAAGTAAAAAATATGTAGTTGACATGAAATTCATCTTTTTAAGAATATGTTTATACTGCATATAGCTTCTTGCTACGCTTACTAACCATTTAACTAGCCATGCTCCAGACCTTGATGAGATACAGTAGTGATGTATTCCTCAAATTGATTATAGACAAAAGGACTTTCTGAAATTCAGTTGTTTTCTGTTTTCTCCTGCTGTCATGCTATTTGATAGAATAAATCTGAGCTGACAATTGACTTTCTCAAAATTGTTCTATGTGCCTCTGAATTCATCCTCCATGAATTAAAATATCTCATTTTGCCTTTATATATATATATATATATCAGGTTTCTCACTGATTTTATTTTGTTCTTTGGCCTCTCCTATTTAATATTTATTTCTCTCACAAGAAAATATGTTAGGTCAAATTTGCATATTCTGAAAATGCTTTTGAATCAGTTCCTGCTATTGCATGAAATTTTGAAATTATAATTTATGAGTTTTCCTTCTTTATAAAAATTGAACCAAGAAATTACTTACAAAAAAATTTTGTCAGTAAAATTTCTATACTTCTAAAGTTCAATAACATTCTTAACATGGAATATAGTAAAAAGAAACAGGTATTTAGAAATGAAAATAAAAAAAAACTCTTTTTTTCTTTTTTTCTTTCTCTTTTTCTTTTTCTTTTTTTCTTTCTCTTTTTTTTCAAAATCTCTTTTTTCTTCTCTATCTTAATTTTTACTTTTCAATAATCCCTATCTTTGTGTGCTTAGTTATTAAATTCCTGAATGGCACTGAATTTTAAATGATTTATTTTGGGTTGATGTCAATGTTCTAACTCCTGTTGTCTAATTTTAGTATATCTCACCCTTCTCTCATAGACATAAACTATGTCTAGTTTATATTCAGTTTGATATGAATTAAAATGATATTACAAGCTGGACACTCTGAATAAGAAAGAAAAATATTTATTTTATACCTAACATACAGGTCTTCTTGCACTTAGGGAAAAATTACAGCTCTTATAACCAGACTTGTGCCCACCCTACAGTAGAGCACTAATTACTTCAGTATCTTTATACCTTTATTTTTTCACTTGTTGATGTGGGGGATACATGTAATACCTATATAGAATATAGTAGGTAAGGGAGGTATATATATACCTATATATATGGTGTATATGGTGAGGGAGGTATATATATATACATATTATCACCTTGGTAGCTGAGGACTTGAGTAAAGCATTTCCAAGAGATTTTGTGGCTTGGTTGAGGGAAATTAGACAGAAGGAAGATTGCTTAGAAGGTACTGGAGAAATGAAAGCTGCCTTCCTAAAATGAGAGTATAGAAGAATACCCAAACCTACTCTAAATCCTTACTAGCCATGGTCTGGGATTCCTGCTCCTCATGCCCTTGATACATAAGTTGATCTCTATGAAGATCTTGTTTGGTCAAGGTCTGCTTTCTGTGTCCGGGCTACACCCAGAGAGCTGTGTACAGCTGGAGCCACCCAGGTGTGTGCCCAAGGAAATTAAGCAGTTGTGGCTGTTGTAAAGATGGACAGAAAAAGCTGTAGGTTATTTATTCCCCTCAATAGATAGTAAAATACTGGTTTGCCTCTCTTGGCAACCAGGATGGTTCAGGAGTGACCATGCCTTTAGTATTTTTGTTGTTTGCAGCATTTTTTGGCACTGCCTGCCACAGAGCCTGGCAGAGGTTAGGAAGAAGTCAAGCTGCCAGAAACCTGTCCCTGCTAAGACTGAGGACTTTTATCTGTACCCCCTATCATGCTCTTAGTCTCTCTGTGGCTTAAAGGGTGTGTAAGATATTTCTTAGTATTGGGATGTAAGTATTTGGGCAGTTTAAAATCTATCAAATACAATAAAACTGATTAATAATAGTGGCCACTTTGCAATACTGATCTTGGAAATCTCTGCTTTCTAGTGTTTACTACCTTGCAGTCTATAAAGAGGAGTTCCCCAGACAAACTGATATTTCCATTCCTAAAATGATGGAATTAAGTCTGATCCATGTCCACCTTGAATCATCATTCCAAATGGCAGAATGCTATTTCTTTTTTACTACTGACTTCTATTATTGATTGCCTTTCAGCACTCAGTCAACAAATACACTTTAATCCTGGGTGTCCTTTCAAGCCAGATCTGGTGGGTGTAAGTTGCATCTAAATAACCTTGAGGGAGGAACTGATTGACTTTTAACTATGCTAGCTTTATTATTTCTGCATTATTTTAGCATCAAACTGAACTATTTCCAGCAGCTGCTGCTAAGTTTGCAAGGCTTCAGAAGCTACTAAATATCCTACTCCAGTTTAGATGGCAAGGTAAACCATTGTTCATTTTTTTTTTTTCCCTGTATAGCAGAATGCCTTCAAGTTATCTCATTAAGACTATTTCACAGCTGTGATGCTGCCACTTCCCTGCAGGCCCCAATATCTTTGATCAGAGATCCAGCCTGAAAAACAGAAGCTGGAGGCTGAGTCCCAGGCAGGCACGATAGCATGTGCTCTTGGTCCCATTGCCTGAGGAGGAGCTACCTAATCTGTTCCTTGCACTCTGTTGCAGCAAGAAATACCCCTTTTTTACCACACACACATTCCCAATTCAGACTTGTTGCTGTTCTGCCTCCTTCACTGGCCACGTTCTGGCTGTCTTGGCAGAGGCAGTAGCACAAGGGTGACAGAAGAAGCAGCATTTCGGGAGTCACTCAGACAGGGTGACAATGACAGAAAGTGAAGTGCTGTGGGTTGACAGCAGTGGGAGCAATAGCTGAGAGCACCAAGTGCAGCCTGTAAATAGGGAAGGGCATGGCCCAAGCACCAGTGTCTCCTCTTTGACACTTGGTGCCTGCTCAGAAAAAAATAGTTGCCTGCTTTTTCCTCTGCTGAGGCTTATAAAGGGTGTGTGTTCTTGCCCATATCATGCCCCTATTCATGACAAATAGAACACAAACTCTTGTGTGCTGTCTAAGCATATGATTTCGGGTATTAGATGGGCTGCTGGGAAGCCACAGTAACTCTCATAACTCTCAAATAGCCCGACTGGAGCACAGGTAAAATCTGAATACAGAGCCATGTATGGTACTTTTTTTAATTGCTAAAGTGAAGCACTTTCAATTCCTGGCAAAGAGGCTCCTGCTGCTGACATTAGAAAACCAGTAATATGTCTATACTGTAACCACTTAATTATACGCAGAGGCATAATCACATAATGTGTCACTCCTCTGTAAAAAAAATTCTGCCTATGAAACTTGTACAGAGACATCCACAGAAATATGAACAGTATTGCGTTCCCACAAACTTAATTTTCAGAAGTGACTGAAAAAACATAGCTTCCCTCCTGTGGGGACTACCCAAGTATCAAAACTGGTTTTGTTCTAAGCTGAAAAGCAGAAAAACAAGAATCTTTCTAGAATAGAATATTATCTAGCAAATCTAGATTATCTAGATTATCTAGAATATTATCTAGCAAATATCAAGCTATAATGTATGAAGATATTTTTAATTTCCATCAGTGTGAAACCTTGTCTCCTTCATCACTCTTCAATGGAATAGTGTGTGTTTCCTAATGGGAAAAAGACTGATTTGGCATAATTAGTTTCTGCCATTTGAAGTTTAACTTGATTTTGTAATGAGGTGAGATGTTAACAGCTTGGTTTTGTACCTCCATTAGCACTCAGACATTCCATAAATAAACAAAACTCCCTTCTTATTTTTGCAGAAACCAATCCAATAAATCATTGGGTCATAAAACATGGTTAGCTGTTTGAATACCATTAAAGTATTATTTTTTTAATGTGCCTATAGTGTCACCTAGAAGAAAAGCAGATTGTGGTGGGGAATATTGTGAGGAAAAATTACCTTCATTATCTGTGCACAAAATTGCACCCTCTTTGACCTTTATGAAGGAGCAGGCAAGATCCAGTCCAGACAAGGAGTGCAGACAACTAAACAATACAATTCATACTATTAACAGCTTTGAAAAATAATAATACCTGTACTACCACCTGATTAATTTATGTTTGTTTGTGCACAGCTTCAGGAGCTGATAAGGTTAGACACATGTGGGTGTAAGGCTTATTGAAATGGGCTGCAAAAACCTGAGAGATACCCCATTTTGATTACTAAGTAGTATTAGATGGAAAGAAATAATAGGAAATGAGAAGAACTAATTCTTTTCTTAGGATCACCCCTAGAATTCCTTGTCTCTTCTAGCACAGGGTATTGCCCATTAGTGGGCTCTCCTTGAAAGATTGGTCAAGGGGTCATGTTGATCAAAATAAACTGAATTACCTATGGCATAATGTATGTATTCACAGCAAGGTACGGATAAATGGAAGGAAAATAATTAGTAATTCTAAGCATCGTGGTGATGATGAGACACCTGCAGGATAATCATCCAAATCAAATATTTGTCTCAGCTTCTTCAGATGATCTATCTCTTCCTGCAGCCGCTGAATGTCAGTGGTGCAGAGCGTGTGCTGAAAGGCAAGGCTGCCAGCTTGACAAAGGCAAGAATCCTTCTCCCACATGAAGCAGCAAAGCTCTTTTTCCGTCTCACTATCAAACTTTGCCCTCAGTAGCAGTCTAAATGTTGAAGGTAATCAACAGTATTGCATTGCATGAAAAAAGAGACCCTAAATTATTCAATACTTGGCCACAAAACTTCCACACTGAGCCAGTTATACTCATAATAAATTTGTAGAAATTATTTTTCTTCAGTATTTTATGCAAAGGATATTGGCTTCTGAGGCTTTCAGGGCATACAATATGTGATGTTTTCTCTCAGATAGAAAACTTCTCTTCTGAAGAACTGTTTAGTATTTTTAAAACCTTATTCAAGGAAAGACTAACTTGAAGGCAGGCCAAATATAGAACTATGTGCTTATTTTCCTCAAGTTTCTGGGAAAATAATTAAGTTGGTTTTTTTCCCCCCTAATTCACTGAAAGGACATATTCATTTGACTGGGAATTTCAACTGTGTCTAGGACAGATAGCTACCTTCCAAAAATTAGGGGATGGTCTTGAAATCAGACATCTGAAGAATGTTTCCAGGTGTGGCCTCAGTGCTGGCCTTTGCACCAGAGTCATGGACATTTGCACACTAAAAGTAATTAATTCTTTTTCTACAAAAAAAAGTTAAGTTGGCACCTTTTGTGTTGACAAACATTGCCACACTGGAGGAAACATGTGGATGCAATTGTGGACACTTCCAAAATCCATTTGGGGTTCTCAGGAATGCCTGCTCCCAGATGTGGTCGAGTAAAGGTGCTGAATCGATATCTAAATCTGTTTCCTTTCTGCTTCTAATGCTGTGGCAAATTTACATGGTTGTGATGGCCACTATTCACTTTCTCAGCAAAGATTTTGTGTGGCTTCCTAGGTCACAGAAATAATGACCTGGAGTATGTGTAGATAAGAGATATTTATACATCCTACCAGGTGTGCCTGCTCTTTTTACCTTCCTGACAAGAAACATATCTGGAAATCACATCATATATGTGGGCAGAGCTTTCAAAATCTGTTAGATTCCTGAGTAGTCACATATGCTCAGGCAGCCATGAAAGTAAGTAGTAATTGAACTTTTATCAATGAAAATGTTTCACCTAGAATTTCCATGTCCAACTTATTTCGGAAGATTTGAAACTTCATGACTATGTGTAACTGCACTGCAGGCAGCAATAACAAAGCATTCTGGGTTTACTCTCTTCTATGAGGCTAGAAACTCATGTGGTTAAAATTTTAAGTACTCTGAAATATGGACAATGGGTATATTTGTGATCTTGTCAGTCTACCTCCCTCGATTTAATTGTTTCTCATGTGATTTAGCTGAGGACCATTGGAAAAAAAATTTGTATTAACAGACAAGAACTCTCTCTCTTCCCCCCTCCATCTTGTATTTTGAATCCTGAATATTATATAAATATATAAATATGCATATAGTTGTGTAAACTTTGGGGATAATTAAGGTTCAAAGAGAGATGGATAATCCAAGTAACTCCTTGGAAACTACTGTTGTTTTGACTGACTCTTGTCTCCAAAACTTCTGAAATTTCAGTTGTTCACATTATGGCTTACCTATTGTTTTGATAACTCCAGTTAACATGTTTTCAGCTATAGCAAATATTATATGACCACAGTATATAAATTGTGACTTCCCTCTGAGAAAATGTGTTTAAACAGCATAATTCAGACAAGTTGTTCCAATTTCATGTACGTTTTTCAAAGTAAAGTGAAAATAATAGGACCTGACAGAAGGAAGCCATGCTTATGCTCATATTTGGGTTAGTTAGAAGTTTGCCCATGGATAACATACTGCTACCCTAGAGAAAGGGACAGGGACGGTTTGCCAAAGATCTTCAAATTCCACTCAGGTTAAGCACATCACTCATATAATGTAGATATGATATGGATTACACACGGCTTCTTTCTCTCCTTTGCCCCCCCAAACTGATGAAGTGGTGGCATAAATTCCTAAGATCCCATTTCTTCTTCTTTAGCTATAAAGCTGGCAGAAAAATAAAATCCGTGTGTTGGGATTTTTTTCTCCATGCATATCATGAACCTAGAGATAGATCAGAAGACATTATGAATATGAGTTAGAGTGAATGTGACAACAGCCTATAGCCACACTTCCTTGGGCTGTAATCTTGTTAAATCTTGCTAGCTAAGCAGTCAAACATTTCCTGATACTTAAGTGGAAGGACTCAGGTGTATTTAGTAGGAGTGACTGTGCTGAATTTGCTTGTTGATGTGGAGCTAATGGGTCACTGCTGATGGCATTATAGCTGTTTCTATCTTCTAAATATGCTATTAGAAAAATGTGTCAAACTGAACTGTGAACTTTGAATGGAAAATCTCATTGCATAAGAAGCACTTTAAATATTATATCTCAACATAACTACATAACTTTAGCAGTAATTTCACTCAACTTGATTATTCAATGGAACAGTTAATACTTTGTCCCCTTTTTTGTGACATGTTAACATTTTTAGAGGGAATTCTTCTTCAATTCGTGGGACCAATAGTTTGAGATTTGAGAGTGCATTTTTCTGTGAGTCATAATAAAACACCTATCCCTCATCTTTTCTTCCCAGACACTGAACATGAGAATTCAAATATGGTAATAAAGTAGATAATGAGAAAAAAATCTGTATAGTAGACAGAAACTAAGAGAATTATGAAAATTAATTTTACATGAGATCTGCAAATGAAATTTCATTGCTAATACTGATCAGTGTCTTCTTTGGAATTCTAATGTGTCACATCCCCAAGCCTGAAAGTGTTTCCCTCATTTTGCTCATGTTCTTTCCACAAGAATCTGAAATGCTTCTTTCTCGGAAACAATCCAGAACAATTTCAGCTATAACTGTTGACTCAGTTCCTAAGCTTGGTTATGGTTTAGCCAGTGATTTCTCTAGAAAAGATAATAGAGTTATTCGAATATATCCACGTTTATTTGCTGTTGGCTTGGGGGATTTTTTACTTCACTCTTTCTGTTCATGTCAAGAACTTTTTACTGGGCACCTGACTGCCAGAAGTCTGGGAATGGTTTACATTGCAAAATACTGCTCAACATAATTTAGTAGTCCATAAAATGCTGGTGTGGAAGAACTTAGCTGCAGGTGTATCACACCGAGGGTCATAGATTTAAACTACCTTTAAGATGTAAAGAAAATACATTGTAAGGATCCAGCAAGGTAGCATATTTATTGCTTTGTGAAAAAACAACAGCGACAACAAACCTTTGTATTAATTGATTTTAATCCTTGTGTCTCCTGAGGTCAGGGTGAATTATTTATTCATGTTCTATGTATAGATATTTCTTATAGACACATAGACATCACCTTTGAACATTATATGTGTACATTAGGTTATAATACTCTTCAAATTGTATTATTTGTCTTTATGATTTTTAACTTTTAGTATTTCTACTATATCTGGTATAATTCTAAAGCTTCCATCTTGCATTACAAGACAACTAGTCCATAAATAACATATTTCTTTGACTGTGTAATTTTAATTCATATACAGAATTATGTTTGTACATCAGACAGGTGACAAAAAGTAGAATTTTGTTAATTTTCTGTTTTGCTAATTTTCTGGCTGGCAGATTTGGTCTTATAAAGACTAAAGTTGAGATGAGAATAGATTAGAAAAGAGAGTTTGGAAGCTAGACTTGATGAGTTTTTCACACATGCCTCCAGATCCTGGCGTTTTTACCCCTGCTGTTAGAATCTGTTGCAATATAATTGAGAAGATAGGTTACTGCCTTAATTTCATGTCTTGGGTTTCACTTCAAGTCAGGCATTTGAGTACTCTTTATTTTAGCTTTTATCTGGTTCAGGTAGTCCATATCTTGATAATCTATAGGAAAAAAACAAAACAAAACACAACAAAACACCTTAGGAATGTTGATATTCACATTTCATTTAATGCATTGTTTTTACCAAGTGATTCACATTGAATAAGCCCAAATTTTGTACACACCTGTTCCTCAAAAAGCTAAAATGACTGCATTTTTTGCACTTCTATTATATCATATATATATATATATAGTGTCTTTCAGGAAACAAATTTTCCTGTTTCAGAATTAAATAAATTAATTTATAATAGATAAAGCAATGTGCAATTTCAATGATTTAACACCATTATTTCAAAACTCCAAGGTGGAAGTAGTCTAAATCAATGCAATACAAAGAACTGGACATATTTATATGTTGAATTCAGCCACTGGCAAGAGAAGTGTTCTTCCCTGATTGTTTGTACCAGACTGCTGAATAATAACTGGGGCATTCCAGTGATCTCTTCATCATTTGACTGAACTTTCCAAAACTATCAGGAGCCTTTACCCCCATACTTCTCTCTGTGAGAAAATTTGAAAAGCCTGTAATCGAGGAACATCTTTTTACTGGCAGTCCTTTGCTGACAGCTTTATACCATAAAGTAGTTATATTCTTCCCTCTCCAGTGTCATACTGAATATTTTTCCTGAGCATTCTTATTTGGCAGTGTTCAGCCTGGCTTTTTAAGGGTCAAATACAATGGCACTGCTCTGATAGTTGCTGGTAAGAAAACAAATATCAAAAATATTCACATGTCTTTGAACAAAAGACATTTGCTTCTCTAGTGCACTTTAGCAAAAAACCAGAGAGATCTTTAATCAGTGGGTTTTCAAAACTTTTGAACCCCAAATCTTCAGGAAAACCACTTGAAACAAGATGGGTGGCCTGTAGCTGTAGCTCTGTAAAGGCTGTCTGGGAATGATATTGAGCCTTGTGCAGAACAAATACTCAGTGAGTTCTTCAGAGAGTTCTCAGTGTGGCAGGAAGGGAGGAACGGTGTATGGAGAGCCTGCAATGACACTCTCCAAAGTGTCTGCCATGAATCTCAGAATCATGTCTGTGCAGAGCTATGTGAATCTGAGAAAACTGAACTGATGAGCAAACTCAGTATCTCCCTAATCACCTACTGTATCCAATGCTTCCTGAGCATAGTTCAAGAACTATGTGAGATACATGGACCAGGAATCTGTGACCTCCAAGACTGAACAAATAGAACTAGAGACATTTTGTGGAAAAGAGTAGCTGCAAATATCTGGGAATAAGAAAACCCTAAAGATGAAGACATTTAGCATATTTTCCTCTGCAGATTTAGATCCTTTCCTTAGGCTATAATATGAATAGAAATTAATACAATGATCTTTCCCAAGGGTTTTATTCACAGCTGAGTAGCACTGTCTATATTGACCTCGGTGACAACCTACCTTAGATTCCTAGTCTCATTTGGACTATTTCATGTTTCAAAACCTGTGATATAATTTGCTGTATTTGAAAATTACTGCATTATAGCCATCCAGGAATAGAATTATAGGGAGAAAGGGAGTTCAGCTTCTGAAAACATGAGCAGCATTACAGTAATGTTTATTCAGCACTAGAGAAATTAAACATTTCTTTTACAATAATTCCTGTCTAACTTGTTCCATTGAGTATCATATAAAGACTGTTTTTCTGTCATAAGTCTTTTAATGAACATGAATTATAAAATTACTTGAGATTTACTCACTTGGAACTTTTTCCATCATTGATTTAAAGAATCAAAGGCATCAAGGAGATGGAGATATAAAGTACAAAGACTATAAAATATATAGAAACAAATCTATAGCAAACACAAAACTGGCTGTTTTAATGTTATGTTTCCCTTCCAACCTCACAAGAAGAAAGTGCTGAGCTGCCTCAGTTTTGCACAAAAGTGAACTTTCTCATATAGGTCAATCCCATGGATTCCCAAATATCCAGAATGGTCTCCAGAATGGTCCGGAATGGTTCCAGACTTCACTCCTGCAGTCTTATTTTCACTCTTATGCTAAAGGTGCTTCATTTGTTCTGTATAACACAGATATCTGGGGTTTTCTGTCTCAAATTTCAAGGTCCTCCTTTTGTTCTAACTTCCATATTGATCTTTTTAAGGTTCTTGTGCATTTTGCTCTTGTGTTCTGGGTCAAAATTTTCTTATTTTCTGTGTAACATCTTCCCACATCAGCAAAACAAAGTTTACCTTCAACTAAAATAAGTAACACTAAGTCATAAGGCACAGTCTCACAAGAGCTTAGATTTTCATTTAGGGCAAAATAAAATAAAAACTTGTGAGGGTGCAGTGAAGCACTTAGATATTCTGCTGCTGCTTTTCTTTCTTTTTCTTGCATTCTTGTGTTCAATAGGCAAAGTCTTTATTTTCTCTTGTTGACCGATCACAGAGAAATATGTAGGTAGAACTGAAACGAGGAGAAAGAAAAGAGTTTGCTTTAGAAAAGATCTTTCCTCTGAATTTGAAGTATCCCAGAATCACAATGAGAGGCATCCAGCATAGACAGGGAGAGCAGCAACAAGTCAAGTTTGATGCCTGTCCCTGCTTATCCTTTCCAGACCTGGGGGGTTTTCTACCCCCAAGAAAAAGAAAGCTGCATGTGAAGCAGAAAGAGGACTTGAAGGGTCTAGCCAGTAAATCCTTTCCCTTTTGCAGCACTGAGAGTAGAGGAAGACAGGTACAATTTACCTGAACCAGCTTTAAATCAGTAACTGGTTTTGTTATTTGTTTTTTCTTTTCATGATGATTAGAGTTAATAAGAATGACAATAAAAATGCTTCTGCTCTAAAATTGCTTTGGTGGTTGATTTGTACTCACTCATCTCTTAGTTTCATAGACACTTAAGAAACTTAAAGCCCTTCAAAAGCAATATTTAAGAACTTGATCCATTCACTTTCTTTCACAGTTCCCTTCTTTCTCGTCCTCTAAAGATGTGTTAAAAACAAAGCTCTCCAGATAGACTTGTCCTGTGTGGCACCCTCTCTACATTTTCACTATTTTAATGCATTAATCTCCATCAGTTGCCTCCCAGATGACTGCAGCTCTGTGATGTCAAAACTTGGATGTGATCTAAAGTTCCCAGTGGAAATCCAGAGTGCCAAACTATTTTCATCCCATTTTCAGAGCTTCTCTTCCTGATTGTTGCCAGACTTACAGCTTCTTGCAGGCTTCTGTTGAAGAGACAGCAGAGGCAGGGTCCTGGAGTAACCAGGAGATGTAGTGGCTCCTCTTGGTCGGCAGAGTACTGTAGATGTTGAACTTTGACTTTCAGCAACAGGATCCTTGACTGTCGCTTCCCTGGATATAAGTTCTGTCTAAATGTCAGTCAGTCCCTTGGCTCTGTGTTTGCTCATCATTTTCTCACAACTACACCAGACCAGCCAGCACACCCAGGTAATTATTTTCCAATGAACCATTTTCATCTGGGTTTTGGAGAGGTAGTAGGTTAAGCCAAGAGAAGAGAAAGGCATTTCAAAGGCAGTTTCAGAAACTGCCCTTCTGAGTGACATGTTGGTCATTGCCACCTTGGCAACATGAATGGTAAAATTCCATCTTCCTTTCATACTGCTCACCCAGTGTAGTGGCTTATATCCTTACAGTTTATGCTTATCCTTCCTTCTGTACATAAATGGTAACTTAAATTCAATTTTTTTGTTGCACTAGGGCAAACATCCTAATAATATCAGGCTACAGATTGATTATATCTGAGATCATGCAGCAGATACTGAGGAAATTAATTTGAGATCACTGGAAAAATTAAGAAACCAAAGGATAGGAGAATTGTTACAGGAACAGCAAGAGGCAAACAAACTTTTTCTGTACTTTGTATACCTCTTCCAGCTTTGTGGGTTTTTTAAAGTACTTTTTCTTTAATCAAAAACACTTAAATTGAGACATGTAAATGTACCTTTTTCAACGTAGATGCTTGACTGCATTGGTTTAGTGCATGGATTGGTCATCAGTAACTCACAGTGGTTAATACACATACTGCTAACATCTTTTTCTTCCATGTCTTTTGTCATTTGGTTGCTCCAGTCAGTTTTTCAGAATTTGTAGATAAATATCTAAGGTCAGCTGTGGGTCAGAGACGCTTGGCTGGCTCTATATAAGCCAGTCTGATATTAAGGAGAATATACCTAAGTTCAGCCAACCTGTCCCGTGTACTTGTCACTAGCTTAGGAATCTGTTCCACAACAAGCTGTCACTAATTTTCTTATATCGTTTACATCCTGCTTGTCCTTTCCTCTGATTTATATGTATGTTCTATGTCATATTTCTGTTTATTCAAACACTTTTTCTCAACTTTGGTGTCTGACTATTTATTCAGGATAACAGAAAATTGACTATTTGGATATGAAAAAACCTCCTCTGTTTTGAATATCATTGCATCTCTACATTCACCTAATCAAGGCTCCTTGGTCCCTGGGTGATTATGAACTTGTCCACAGAATGGTTTTCACATTCACATGTCAGATGGACGCTGCAGTTGACTAAATATGAGTCTGTGTTTTATTTTGAACTGTCCCCTTGGGATATAATCATCACAGACACTACAGCTACCATCCAATTATCCTCTCACTTACTTTCCCTTCTATCACAAGGATCTATTTTTACAGTATTTTTAAGGGAGACAGAAAAATAAAAAGAAAAAAAAAAAGAAAAAGAAAAAGAATAAGAATTTTTAAACCCCTTAAAATTAAAATCAAAAAAAAAAAAAAGAAAAATAAAAAGTACAATACCATACCATCTCTTTATTCTGTTCCCCTGTAACTTTCTGTAGTCAGTATTGGATATTAAAAAGGTTATTAAAAGAACTTTAGTAGAGAGAGGGCAGATAGGCTTTTAGAAAAGAAAGTAAGCCTAAGATAAGAAATCTGAAAAGATGTCCTGAAGTCTGATCTAGTGTTACTTTTGGGAAAAAAAAAAGTCACTGTAAACCCTAGTATCTACTGCTTATTTTTTGAAACGAATAAGCAATTTCACCACCCTTTGGTGATAAAAAGTATAATGCAAACGGTGACAATCTTCTGTAAATTTCACAAGTATTATCCATGTTTGTGGTGCTTAATTTGGGACAGAATTAGGATGTTTGTAGGATTTTTGTTACATCTTGCTTTATGAAAAAGGGAGCCTTGGACTTATTATATCAAACACTTGCTGGATTACTTCTACAGAAACATACTTCCCTCTCAATCCAGCCAAACGGATAAAAATGCAGTCAGCAAGGAAATGGATCCATAGAATGAGAAGAATAGCAGTTTTTCAGCTCAAAGTTCCTTGAGCACAAACAGTACCACAGCAAAGCTGAACCTCTGAAACTTCTGAATGAAGAAGCTGTCCTGCTTGTCCCTGGGAGCACAAGCTTATCCTAACACTTTATTTCTGAACATCCTTTAAAACCTGGCAGAACAAATTAAAGCAATAACTAACAAGACCTTTTGTAAGTCTAATTTCAGGTGGCCATTTGTATTTTTATTATTTTTAATGCAGCTTGTAAGATGCTGATCTGTAGATCAGCTGATCTGTAAGCAGATGTAGATCTGATGTACAACGTTTTATTTCTTTCTTGGACAAGCTTTGGGGGAATTTCATATTTTCAGCTGTTCTGTTCTAACAATTGTACACAAAAATCATGTCAGACTATTGTCTCAGTGATGTCAGAGTTAATCTGCAATACTTTCCATTATTTGTTCTTAATCTACTCCAGCTAGAAATCACTCTCAGAACCTCAGCCCCACTGAAACTCATTATACCAATTACATGATGGTAGAATTTTTCAGTTATTTATTCACTATTTCAAAGGAGAATTACTGGGTACACGATAAGGCAATTTTCTTATATATTTGCAGCAAGAAATAAGTTAGTATTGATGTATTTACTATATTCTTTAGTTGATAAGCAACGCTTTTTCTAGGTATTTACACTTCTAAAAAGCTTTACACCTCTAAAGGGTTTAGGTGGTATCTGTGTCTCACTGTGCATTGTCAGTTTCTGAATGTGGCTATGTGCTTTTTCACATGTTGAAACAATGCAGCTACATTCCTCACTGTGCTTGGGACTTAGTAGTAACTCTTTGTGCTCACAAGCATTAATCATCCATGATGCTGGATACCAATGGCCTATCTTCCCTGCCATTTATCATGGCATAGTCTTCCTTTGTGTCCTGTGGGCTGCACTCAGCCTTACTCTTGATATCACCTTCTGCAGGGTGAAAGGTGAATGAGACTTTGCACTGCTTTTAGGTTTCCCTCTAATGATGATCCATTTGCCATGTATAGAAAGTGTCAGATATGGCAGTTTATATGGCAGCTGCCTAACTTCCAAGCTGACTTAGAGAAGAACAGATATGGGAAATTACATGACTTTAAATAAAATTTTACTGTAACACTGTTGAAATGGAGTATGTGTAATATGTGCATAGAACATGGTATAGTTCATGTAGCTGGCACACTGTTAGTCCAGCTAACACTTTCTGTCTGAGTGGATTCACCTCATTTTTTTAATATTTATTGGGTCAGGGGGAGAGGGGTGGGGGCATTTTTTAAACCTAATTACTGGTACAAAGAAATTAAGGCAAATATGTTTGTATAGCATAATTCACTACTGTTGACCTGGATTAAGACTACCCTGAAATTTAGGGGGTGAATAAAATTACTTTAGCTTGTAGGATGAGACACTGTTGGACTGAATTTCTTGTTTATATGTTTGGAATCTTGGAAGAGAACGACTCTCTTCCAAGCATGGCAGTAATGCTTGCAGCCTGTGCAACATTAGCAGCCTGAAACAGCAAGTGTTTCAGACAAAGTCAAGACAAGTTCTTCTTTAAAGGTGAAACAAGAAATTATATAGATGACTACAGGTTACTTAGAGATGACTAGCATATCAAGTTAATGTGGTTATTGTATGGAATAATTGCACTTTGTGTCAGCAGTTCTGGTGACATGGTCTTCATCAGTGAGATATTTCCAGCTACCAAAAAGGTGAAGGCATGTCAGACCAGACTTCTTTTTTAAATTGTAAAATCAGTGACATTGCATTAATTGACTTTTTTTCCTTTTTCTTTTTCTTTTTCTTCTTCTTTTTCTTTTTCTTTTTCTTCTTCTTTTTCTTTTTCTTTTTCTTCTTCTTTTTCTTTTTCTTTTTCTTCTTCTTTTTCTTTTTCTTTTTCTTCTTCTTTTTCTTTTTCTTTTTCTTCTTCTTTTTCTTTTTCTTTTTCTTCTTCTTTTTCTTTTTCTTTTTCTTCTTCTTTTTCTTTTTCTTTTTCTTCTTCTTTTTCTTTTTCTTTTTCTTCTTCTTTTTCTTTTTCTTTTTCTTTTTCTTTTTCTTTTTTTCTCTTTTTCCCCTCTTTTCTCTCTCTGATGAGAGAATCAGGTAGTTGTACAGTCTGGGTTGCAGAGTGTGAGGGACTGTAAGGACTGGTGCCTGGAAAGCTTGGTGTGTGTGTGAGGGGCAGGGGCAGGTTGGGCTGCCCCTGGTGAGGAGAGGCCCTGCCCTCACAGCCCAGCCCTGGGCCTGTGTCTCTGTGTCCCTGAGTCCCAGTGTCCCTGTGTCCTTGTTTCCCCACATCCCCATGTCCCCGTGTCCCCAAGTCTCTGTGTCCCTGTATCCCCGTGTCCCCGTGTCCCTGTATCCCCGTGTCCCTGTGTCCCCGTGTCCCCGTGTCCCTGTGTCCCCGTGTCTCTGCAGTTGCCACAATCCCTGCCCCGCCACAGGCCGTGCTCCACACCCACCCCTGCAGCCCCAGCCCAGCCTTGCAGTGGCCAAAGGTCCCAGCAGGAGAAGGGCCCAGTGTTATAAATGCCAAATCCAATATTCCAATTAAATAATTTGGTTTATTAAAACAAACGATCGAATCACAGAATTTCAGTAAACCCACCAAGATACTTGACGATTTTGCCCGGGAAAATGCCAAGGGTGAACCATGAGACACAGACCTGGTTGTCTGCTGCCTCCCCTATGGTTCACGAATTTGCCCGTTTTGGGGCTTGGTTTAAATTTCTTTTCTCCAGTCAGAGTGTTAATGTCCAGTTTGAGCAGATCTTCGTGGCTGATGAATGGTCGAGATATGGTTAATGGCTTTCACAGGAGCCCAGTGGGGTGCTGGCCGCTGCGCTGATGGTCCATTGATAGCTTATCTCACTGAACCTCTCTCCCAACGCCTTCCAGTCACCTCTTTCTATTTCTGGACAAGACGATCTCGGGCAGTGCCTGCCTTTTTGTTTCAGCAAGATGTTAGGAGACACCCTGTAGCTCACATCCACAACTATCCCATACACATATACAGAAGTTTATAGTTTTCAATTCATTATTTATCATGAGAACATGAATTAATCATTTCACATTTATAACACCCAGGAAGGCCAAAGGTTATCTGAACCACAAACTGCTGCAAGCACAGTCCTGACACTGCCTCCTCTTGGGAATTCTACTGGCTGAACACCGCTGGAACCAGAACTGGCACTACATTTGTTCTTTTCTACATCTCTTCTATCTTTCTTACTCTTTCTGCTTCTTCTTCTAATTCCCTCTTCCTGGAGTTTTGAGTAGTTTATAATCTGACGGGCTTGGAGTTTGCTAAATTGAATGCACCAGGTTAATCCTTTATGAAATGTTTTAGGCAGATTGAATCCTGCTCTACACTTTTGCCAGTGTTCTCTGATTTTCTGAAGGTTATCAGTAAAGTTTTTTTGGTCTTTGACCTCTTGAGAGTATTTTGTCCATATTTCTCCTTTACATATAACTCAAGGTACAACCAAAAACCATAAGTCCTTTTAAGAGTCTCATCAAGCAAGACTTTGGGGCCTTAAAAAGAGGATTGACCCATTTTCAATCTGCATGCTATAGTGTTGGTATAATTGGTACAGTGCTAAACCAAATACAGAGTAGAGGTAAGCTGCAGACAATCGCAGAGACTGCTGGAATGCATGGAGGATAACTTCCTGAGTCAGGTAATAGATCTGCCGCAGATCTATTGATGTGATACTGGACCTGATTATCACCAGTGTAAGCAAACCAGCTGGGGACATCAAGAATCAGCCTGAGCTGCAGTGAGCATGCATGGATGGAGTTTGCAGACCTGAGGAATATGGACCAGAACCCTGAATTTTAGGAAGAGGAGTTAATCTGTTGGGCCTTCTGGGAAACTGCCCTCTGGAACAGGAAAGGAGAACAGAGCTGGCAGATCTTTAAGAACACTTTTTGTAGAGCACAACAGCTCTCAATTCTCCTGTGTAAGATGACATTGAAGGATGTCAAGAGGCTGATATGGATGAATGAAGCACTGCTGGTCAAACTTAAGCATTAGGAGCAATTGCACAGTCAGTGTAAGCAGAGGCAGGTAACCTGTGAAGAACAATCAAATTGTGTTGGGACGGGGTGAGGAAGGTCGAGGCATGGTGGAAATTAATTTGACAGGATTAATAATAAAGGCTTCTGCAGATACATTGGCCAAAACAAGAAGACCAACCACACTGATGAACATAAATGGTAAATGGTAACTATGGATAGGGAGAAGGCAGAGGCAGTACCCCATCCCTGGAATTGTTCAAAGCCAGGTAGGATGGTGGTCTCTGAGCAACCTGATCTAGTTAGTGGTATCCCTGTCTACAGCAGGGGCTGTGTGATCTTTAAGGTTCCTCTAACCCTAACCATTTTACGATTTTATAATTACTTCTAATCTATTAAAAAATGAGTAAATTTCTAAAATAATGATACATAGAAATTTGTACTCATTATTATAAATTAATTTGATTTGCTCAATGCAAGTTTCAAATGACAAGAGAAAGATAAGAAACAAACTTCTTAGACTGAATTTACTGGACTTATTATTGGACTTATTTAAAAGGACTTATGGTTACTGGACTACATTTACAGGACAATCCTTTTGCAGTGTTAGGAGCAGCTTGTTGGTATTTTTACTCAACTCTTGTAAAAAATAAGAACATAAAGTTCATTTCAGTAAGTTAGATGAGGACTCACAGAAAGAGTTAGTTGGATCTTTCCTTTGCTAATGGATACCAGAGAACTCTTCATTTAAGAATGTAAAGAGAATTAGGGTGAAAGAACTACAATTACGTGTAAATATCTGTCCCCAAAAGCTGGGTATCAAACTGGTGATAGTCTGTATTTTAAGCTGGGTCAGCAGGTGTTATTCATGCCAAACACTGTCCTCTATTTAATTTCAAAAAAAGAACCTGAGGGTTTATTAATTGCCATTGATGTAGCTGACTTCAAAATGTAGGTCCTCCATATTTACACAGATGTTGTACAACCATAGAAAACTATTAATTCCCCCAAGCCATTTTTTGCCAAGTTTCTTGTATGTTTCTCTTGTGTTTCCCCAGGATTCTCAAAGCTTGGTAACATTAAGTGCCTGTGTATTTCACTGGAGTGTCTTACCTGTCACTTTCAGGAAAGGTCTTATCCAGTAGACATTCTTAGTATATTTTTACCAGGTCAGATCTGGAGCAACTTAAAGACAACTAGATCTCTGACCCAATGCTCAAGAATATTCTACCAAGTTTGTTGGAGTTCATGTTCTCTAATATCTAGATCATAAAAGGGTATTTGAGAACTGTGTTTGAGAGATGACCTGGCCATCAAGCCCAAGGATATTTTTATACTGTCTTGTCCTGAGCCTTTGAAGCATAAATATTCAGCAGCACAAAGAGGAAGTTTTCATATCATGTAGTAGGATTTTTATGTGAGAGGAAGAAGACAGGGATTCCAGTTTCTTCTCCAAAAAGCACATAAAAGCTAACCCAACTTAAAACAGTCAAGTCCAAAGCTCTCTTCTTTTTGGTTTTTTTTTGATTTTTTGCCTATTTCATTCTTTCTGTGAATTCATATTCAAATTTACTTCTTTTGCTTTATAGCCTTCATTAATTCTAAGTGATGAGGGAAGTCAATGGGAAGTTTTCTTCCCACTGAGGTGCAGATTTAATGTATGCTTAAGAACACAGAGAAAGCCTGTCTCAAACTGAAAGCAAAGAGAATGCACAGGGTCCTTCAAAGGTAAGGGTTATAAAAATAAATTGCCAACATCTTCACTGTTTGTTTCTCAGGGGCTGAGCTGCCACTAGTACATTATGCATGTTGTTTTTTTAAAGACACTAATTATTTTACATGATGTTTATTAAGCCTTTTAAATCATTGCTATTCACCAGCTACCCAAATTCTTCAAGTGCAAGCAAAAGAAATAAAGGTCATCCATGGCTTTGACGTGCTTTTGATGAATATGGTCTGTATAACATTTACCACAACTCAGAACAGAAGCCATTATTTAAGTAAAGCTGGTTATTGTTCATTAGTACAAAGAGTGTGCAGTAAATACAATGAAACATTGCTTGGTTTACTATATCTTTGTCATCCAAAGCAGCTCTATGAATAACTACAGGGATTTGTCTTTGAATGACTTCTTTGCTTGCTGCCTAATAAATAACATGTAATTAGGTTAATATATTGTTTCCTAGTTATGCTAGCAATGTAGTGGAGGAAAATAAAAGGGTGATTTCAGATACAAAAGAATGGTAGATAATTTTAGCACTATCCCTGAAAATACTGGGGCTCATTAGGTATGGCTTAAACTTCTGGGAGGTCTATGTGTAAAGGAATAGCAGCAAGTAGGTTTAATGAGTTCCTTATTACTCGGGTCATGAGTTATTACAAAGGTAACATGTAATAAAACTGCAGCAACTATTCTGCATTGAATAAAACACCCATAGTGGCCTGAACACTAGACAATGAAAATATGCTGTGCTAGTTTACAAGTGTGGATAATTTACTCATCTACTGACATTTTTTCTGAAACTTGTATTTCAGGATCAGCAGCAAGTAAGTGTCCATTTGCATCAGCTGGCTCCTCTAGAAATAAATGATGAAATGTCTTGAGAAGACCTCATGGCACTCAGAGGAATTGCTTGTTCACTGTGTGAATATTGAACAGGCTAAGTGCCATGATGTGTAAGGGCAGTGACAAAAAACAGCAGTAGGTAAAAAAACTTTCATTACTCCTTACTAAGAGCACAGTGAATATAAAGTCATCAGTGATACTTTAATAATTAAAAGATTGTTCAGTAATATGTTTGCATACTAGTATCTTGTTTTAGAGAAATCTAGGGATGTTCTTCAGGATGTTATGACTGTGCACGTGTCCCTTAGGCCAATTTAAGAATTCTCTTAAACTGCCAATCCCAAATCACCTGCCATCTGTAGAACTCAGTATTAGAAACAATGAGGAACAATGGTCTTTAAACATCTGAGTAGAGGCATGAGTGATCATTATTCACATGCAATTTTTCTCTTCTAATGCAAATATCTTATTTATTCCCTAATGTCACAGGCTTTATGAATTTTCGGACAAGGTCAAATATAGAGAAAAAAAACAAATTCAATAATGATTTGCAATCAAAAATATATTCAAATGGTTTCTCCACATCTCCACATTAAAAGCGACATTTAAGTATCCACATTTAAGTATCGATGACATGGATTTTCTACTGCTTTTCTTTCAGTAACATCTTAGTTCATGTTTGCTAAGCCTGTTTATAAAAAATGTCAGAGATTCAATCCTTGGTCTTAACCAATCTGAAAGTACTCACCTATGAAAGTCACCACCTCACCCAATAAGCTCTTTTCCTGACCCATACTTCTGGGGGAGCATGGCCTCTGTTGTTGGCAGAGGCCAGAAGAGAGGATGATACTGTCATAATCAGTACAATTTGCCAAGGACACTGATCTTCCTTGATAAAAATGAAAAGGAATCAGATTCATCAGGTGACTGATTGTGATAAATGACATGAGATAATTCGTATTTATGATGTATATAAAATATAAATTAAGCAATGCTCTGTAAAATAAATGGTAAATGTCAGTCAGGCTTGGGACAAACGAGTTTTGGGATGGACAATTGCCCCTGCCAGGAATTTGGGGAAACCGGTAATGACAAGATTTGCCATAGAAAAGAAGGAGGGTCTGAGACAGATGGGTTCTCTCAGGAAATGGAACTATGAACCATCCAGCCATTACATCCGATATGGATCTCGCTTCACCATCTGGGGGATGTATCCGAATTCACGATTCCAAGAAACCGAATGCATCTCAATACATGATTCGGAGAGACTGAATTAGTATTTATTCTCCCTTGGAAAAAATCTATTCCACAGAGCGGACGGTGGAGAGGAGCTCTCATGAATATGAAGGAAAAGAGAAAAGATAAGGAAGATGTGGAGAAATACTCCGCCCCTGGCTAAAAACTGTATGTAGGGAAACCCGGTCAGGACTGGATTTGTGAATGGGGGAGTTACGGTGCACTAGAGGCCGTAGTTAAGGTTCACCCAGTGCTGATCCCAGGACTTCACAGTGAACTTCCAATTGTTGGCTGACCCTAAATTTTGTTTGTTAATTCTTGAAAATTAATAAAATCATTTATTAAATTGGAATTGGCTAAACGTCTATAACTCTGATGATGAACTGGATTTGTCCACACAAATGGTGGTTCCTACCATCTGTGAAAGGATGTGTCCCAGGGACAAGGGCTGAAATTGTTGGAAATGATATAAATTTAAAAAAAAAATATATGTGACTTTAGTGAGGGAAATGTTCTCCTTTGCTCAGGGGTAGAGGAATTGAAGTTTCTCTTTAAAAGACTGTTCATCTGGTGAGGTCAATGAGCTACAGATTAAGAGTAGACAGAAGACACATGGGACATAAACATTAATGAACATAATTCCAAATATCACCCCCTGGAGTGTTCAGAGATGCCTGGTTTGGAAGAAGATTGATAAGAGAACCAAAGAATGAGCTAACCAAATAAGCATTGAAGGTGAAGGGAATGATAACTAATAAGAGATTAAATACTAAGAAATGTGTAATTTAAGACTGATGTATGAGAATTTCTTTGGGTTTTGTCTGTATGTGATATGTGAGAAGTCTGGCAAAGAATCATGTGTGGTGGAATGATTTTCACTGCACAACCCAGACATGTGCAGATGAAATGATTTCTATTGCACATCCTGGCCAGAGTAAAGTAATGCCTGTAATATTGGAAAGATGTTGGAGTGTTTCTGTCTTCCCTGCATTTTGGTGACAACTTCATTGAAAGACGCTTAATTGGTGTGTGTCAGCTCTCTTGCTGTCTGTGCTGGGTCCAGCTGAGCTAGAGCTAACACTCTATATCGTAGCCCCTAATGTGCTGTTTCTTTATTTCCTTTTTTGGTAGAACAGTGTTGATACACCAGTGTTTAGTCTGTTGAAAAATACCTGGACACCTTCAAGGTCCTCTATTTTTTGCCCCCTGTTCCCAAATTGAACAGCCTTGGGGAAGTCAAGAAATTGAGACAAGACGTAGTCACAACAGCTGATCGGATCTGACCAAAGCAGTATCTTATAATTTGTCATGTTCAGCAACAAAAGTTTGAGGGAGGGGGAAAACAAGGAATATATCTGCTCTGGTGTTTGTCATCCCAGTTAGCTGTTCCCAATGTGTGGTCAGGCTCTACTTTCCAGGGAGTGGCTGGACACCTGACCAGCCATGGCAAGTAGGAAACAAATTCCTTTGTTTTGTTTGCGTGTACAGCGTTTCATTAAACTGTCTTTAATTTCATCCATGAGTTCACTGACCTTCTTTCTATTGTGTCCTGATCCTGCAGATGTGTGGGTGCTGAGTTGTTTGTTACAGTCAACCCACCACACTTTCCTTGTAAACTTGGGTCAGGTAACATGCATTTTTAGAAAAGTAAATTGTAGCTCTATCACCGTAAGCCTCGCTAGATAAGGACACTCAGGAGACAGCAGATCTGGATTCAGAGCAGCAGGGCAGGCGACCAGAAGACTCCCTCCCCTTGTTTATTATATCTATAATATACCTGTAGCAAGGTGACCATGGATTGTAGAGTGATATTCCCACATCTCAGCCACATTGCTCAAGGAGACTGTCACACAGTCTTGTTTATCCCAGCATGGAACGTGAAAACAAATTCTATGTTTATAGAACATAGAGATGTTTACATGAAAAGAGCATGAGAAGGTACAAACCTTCTGCTTAATATGAAACGCTCAGCTAGCTAGGAAAAACTCATGGCAACATAGCTCCAACCACCGTGCTAGGATTTCTCCAGCTCCTTTTGTATCTTGCATGGTATGTGTTTTGCACCAACAATCTATTCTCAGCAATTTGAAAACCAACTTGTATTCCCTAAGAGTGGCTACAGGCAACTGACTCTGCACTCGCTGCTTTGAACATCTAGCCCTAAGGCTCTGGTGGATGTACTAAGGCAAGGAGTTTTAGAGATGAGGTTGTTCCTTTTGTCCTTGCCTCACCCCATTGGATTTACCAGCAACTACTATTCACTGTTTGGCCCCTATCAGACACTGTTCTCCCAGTCCTATGCATTGCCAGAGGCACAAAGGAACAGATAGGGAAAAGTTATGAATTCTCAGTTTCAAGTGAAATGGCAGATCAGTTCTTCAGTGGGTTTAGAACAGGCAGGAATGGAAAACATGACTTTGGTGTGCAACACCTGATATGTTTTGAAATCTGCAGTGTACCCAGTTTGAGAACAAGCTGATACTTACCCCTCAATTGCATACTTCCCAAATATTTTCAGTAATTTTTCATGGACTATTTAGTAAATGACTGATTTTAGTGCACATTTAGCTTGCTTAATGGCATTATTTAATGCAGTGTTTTATTTTGGGTGAAAGAGTTACAGATTTTTAATAGGGAACTGCATCAAACTTAGGACATATACTGCTCAATCTTCAAAAGGTATGATTTAAAGAAATAATAAATATTATTAATTTCTATTTAAATTATAATTAATTTATTATTAATAAATAGAGACATAATTTACAGGAAATCATCCTTTATTTATTGTCCCACTGCAAATTGATACTCTGCATGTTCATCTCTTGTCAATAATCCTTTAAGACCTGTTGGCTTGTTTATTTAAATGCTCTAGACAGCAATCTATTATAAATTTTACATGATGTCCTTTTAGATCCACTGTCTGCATGAGCAAATTTGAAATATATGGGTGTGCACACAACACATACTTGCCTGTCTGTTTAAGGCCAAATTTCTTGTAAAAGAAGAATCTGAAAATCTGACTTGTAAGGCCTTTCATTGCCCTCTATCCTCCCTTTATATTTTTGCACACAGTGAAAAGGACCAAGATGCCAAGATGGTCCCTTTTCAGTGTTTAAGTATGCCCAGTTCAGGGAAGTGAGCGCTAGAGAATTGCTGAACCAAGATGAACCGAAGTAGGAGTGAAGTATTTACTTAAATGTTTTTCTAATGCACTTTAATGCAGTGCTTACATTAGTGCCTGTGTTAATTCAGTAATTATTAGCTACAATTCAACAAGGTGATCAAGTAAGGGCATAACGTAACACTGCACAGTCCCCCTACTTCATCACCAGTAGCTCCTAAACTTGAAGTTAAGCATATATTTAACTACTTTACTGAGCTGCCTCTTTAGTGAATATGTTTTATTTAAGGTTATCTAAAGTTAATAATTTTCCAAGCTAAGTATTCTGCCTCCAGTTCCCTTCATAGTCTGTGTTTCCCACTGCCCATGAAAAAATTAATCAAGGGGGGGGGGGGAATGTATCTTCTAATTAACACAGACAACATAAACAGAATAGTGGCATTCCTCAGTGCAATAAGACAGCTAATTGTTTCCTCTACCTCCAGTGTGGGAGAGACAACTGCACACACAGGGAGGAAAGCTTTCCATTGCACTGAAGGGGTTGTGCACCATTTATCAAGCTGACTGCTCTGTCATATCAGTGGAAGGACCCTGGAGAGCCCTGGCCATGAGATTGAAGGTTGGTACCAATTTACTGCAACACAAATGCATTGAACAGGAAAGAGAGAGCTTCTAATCTCTTCAATTTTCTTACATTACCCTGAAGGCTAGGGAATTAAATGAAACAGTAGCTGGTGACAACTTTAGAGGATCCTGAATGCATGACAGGAAAAGTACTAAAATAGCTCAATAGTTTTATTTTGCACATTATACACTTTATACATTTATACATTTTATACGTTAATCTTACCCCTGCATAAAGAAACAGTTTATGCCTCTTGGATATATGTCTTCTCAACAGAAGATGAAAAGCTTACTGAATTCAGTATCTGTCGGGTTCAAATTTGTTAGCAACATCTATAAAAAATGTTGCTAACAAATTATATATACATATATATATATATATATAAAACCAAGCAGAACATATCACAGGATCTTGTAATTTTCTTTTAGTTCATTGACTTTGGCAAACTTGCATTGCATTTTTGATCTTAGCAATGCCAGTCTCTGAAATATCATTAGAACAGGAGAATTTGTAGTGCCAGCCAGCTCTCATGCCCACTTCATCCAAAATTCTTACACCAGTCTCTTTAGAAAAGTGAAAGAGTGTGAGACTGACACACAGAATAACAGGGTGGAGGCAAGAGGTCTGCAGTTCAGAGCTGCTCCCCAAAAAGAAGGCAAGACTGTTTATTTCTTTCATTTTTATCCATTTGTGGATCTGGTTATGGATTGGATTGCAGGGTTACTACCCCTTCACCCCACAGGCCAGACCAGCTGTCAACCAACATTATTTGCAGGCTACAAATATGTAAACAAAAGACAGTGAACAGAACCAAGAAGGTTCTTTTATGTTCCAAAGCATGAGAACTTGAAAAAACTGCTCCTAATATTGTGCAGAAACTAAAGAACTGACTCCATCTTATGTACAATGCAGAAAACTTAGAAAAACTCAGAAAAAGCAGAGCGACAAGAGAGATCAATCCCCACACTGTGCCAGTGGGAGGAAACCAAGATCTTGTCCAAACGCTTTGGCTAGAGAATGCTTTAAACACCAAACATCCAGCCTTATTTCCTGATTAGTCATTTCTCATTTTGCACTAACTATTGCGATGTTGAGTAATTATAACTGTAGAAATGTCCATCTCCATCATTAAATATTGCTTGGTTTTGATGCTGCTGAATGTAGCGTGGAATCCTCCTCTCTGAGACTGCAGTGTTAATTCACAAAAATAGGAAAAGAAGGCATTTATGTGACATCTTCATCATCTGCACAGATTTAATTCTTGTTCAAAACACATAACATCTTCCTTTACAAAGCTAATGACAGAAACAGATGCATTTCATATACTATTAGCAAGATATAAATAATAATAGTTCTACTTGCTTCTATATAAATGGGAATAATCTTAAGGCATCCCTATACCTTCAATTTAAGGGATTGCTAAAGGCCATAATTTCCTATTTCCTAGTAGGCTGGGGGAGTGGGGAGTCGCACAATAAAAGGACATACAACAATTATTATAGCATTACCATTTGCAATCCTAGAGCTAAAGGTCAGTGTGGTTTGCTACTGTAATATATCTGGGGATTTATAACTTGCCTGCATAATTTTTTTTTCCAGGTTAATATTTTTTACATTGAGTGTTAATCTGGATATGATTTTTTTCCAGGATAAAAAAGGAAGAAAATGTTTCACTATAGGTATGAATACTGTTCCATCCCAGGTGGATTTAAATTTGTGCTCTCTTGTAATCATACACATTTTAGACTAGAACTCTGCTTTAGAAAGTGAGATCTCATATAAAACAAGTCAAAGTAATTTCAGAGTTTGAAAATAAAACAAAAGGCAATAATATTAAAATTATTATTATCAAGTTTTATAATGCCCTATGCATTTTTGTGTCCACACATGTATATCATATATAGATTTTATTAGTCACAAAGTGGCAAATCTTAAACAAGTAAACTCTTTCAACACTTGAAAAATAATTTTATCTGCACTATAAGGAGTCGTGATCTATTACCACAGTGAGAACATAACAGTTCTGCAAGGTAAGTACCATTTTCCTCCCAAGAGAGCTGCTAAGCATCTGGGCCTCAGAGCAGTAAAGTATTTGAGCATATGTTTTCCTAGAAGGCCCCCCTGCAACTGGGGCAGGGGCTGATGGTACTGTGACTCATTGCCCTGCATTGCAAGGGCTTCTGCTGTCACTTGGAAAGGTCAGTAAGGAAACTGCTGCTGCCCCAGGCCTGTGGTCTCCCCTCACCTTTACTTCCACCGTTTGTGATGTCCAAAAAGTCTCCTTGCTCCCACCCCACAGCCCACTCAAGTGACCAGTCTTCCCTTTTTCACACAGACACATGCTTGTTCCAAGTGCAATTGCAACCTCTTCAGCTGTTGTAGCACTTTCCCGGCTGCAAACCAGTTTGAATGTTGCAGGTTTAAAATAGTATTTGAAACCAGCTTCTCATGATACTGTTTCTTGCTAAGCTGTGTTCTTTCATTAAAAATTAATCAGGCAGATTAAGTAGCCTTTATCCTCCTACTTCCCACAGTTTTAAGCTTCTTTTTGCCATGTTCCCCATCTAAAAGAGATTCACCCACACCACAATGCTGGTCCCAAGGACCAGAAACACGAGACATCTTTTTTAGCCTTTTCCCAACTTTAATTTTTGTCCCTCCTTCTTTTTCAAGAGCAATTCCCTCCTAAGGTCGTAAACCCTGTCTCTGTGAGGTCATCTGGCTTTAAAAAAAGAACTGGTGTTCAGGGCTTCATGTTTTGAATCCTTGAGAGGGAGATACCTCTGGTTCCCACCCTGAATTGTTATGGTCCTTGTATGGGAGAGGTCATTTATAGACCCATGGAGAGCTGGATCTGTGAAGGAGCATCATTTTCCTTGTCTGTCTTTTCCTCCATTATTGTAATCCTTTTATATTTATCCTGCATCTCGATCTTTTCTGGCTTTGTTTGTTTGAATGTTAACTTACCCAGCACACCACCATTCTCCAGCATCTGTCATAAAGGATCTAGCCAACCTCATGCACCTCTGCATAGCTGGGGACAGACTTTCAGAAAGCACTTAAGCCTCCTCCTTTCATTTGAAATCATGATCTACTTTATGTTCTTGTTTTCTCCCACCTCTGTGAATTATTCCTTTTTTAGATTTTTGGGGGATTTCTTTTATTTTATTTCATCAAATTATGTCATAAAGTATTTTCAAAGGGGAAAATACATAACTTCCATCCAAACACAGTCTCATGAAAACACTAGTTTATCAAATGTTTACACTTTGCTTATCAACTCAGTCTTTGCTTATACTGAAATATGCCTGAGCCTTTAAGAAGTAAATTTAAAACTGTTGTTTCTAGTTTTAAATCAAAAGGAAATAGATGACAGAGATCCACTAAATGGATTTGCAGTAAGATTGAGTCTCACTCTAGTGGAGTTTTTCAACTCTCTCACTGTGTAAAAGCATTCATATTTTAACCTCATTCAACATGAGCCCAAAAGAAACAGTGGCTCCCCTTGTCCCACTGTAAATTTAAAGACTCTGCAGTGCAGAATTATGACAATTAATCTAAAAACTGCTTTTCTTACATTGACTAAATTATTTTCGTTTTGTGAGGAGACTACTTCTTTGCAAAAGCATATTAAATCCCTTTTCTAGGCATATCTTCTCTCTTCAAAAAGTAAATGGCTTTGTGGTGTTTTTTTTTTCTATTTCCCCATCAGAAGGATTTTGTTTCAATTTGAGAGTTTTCTATTAATCATTACCCACATTGTAAGATCTAATCCTAAGAAGCTTCCAAAACTGACAGAATATTTTAAAATGCTATCTTTTTGAGCACAAACACTAAAGAATCTATTTTAATGTAAGTGCAGTTCCTGATATCTGCAGCTGTAATGCCTTTTCAGGTAAGAAATATCATGACATTTGATCTGTCATGGCAGCATCTGTGCAATCTAACTCAGGATGGGTGAGAGAGGTGATGAAATGCTTCTTTTATTAAGAAGGATAGAATTAAATTGCTTTCTACAGAAAATGAAACCATGATGTATGAATTAATTAGCCAATCAGTTTTTATGTTTTGGGGAGTTGAATGTTTGGGTACAGCTTTTAAGAAGTGATGAAAGTAAGTTCTCTGAAGATCTAATCCTCCAGAGATTCCTTATTTTTTGACGGTTGGGAAGTTTTTTGTTTGTTTGTTTTTGCTTTGTGTTTTGTTTGTTTGTTTGTTTGTTTTTGTTGTTGTTGTTCTTGTTGTTGTTTTGTTTGGTTTTTTGTTGTTTGTTTGTTTGTTTTTTCCCCTGGCATATCTTTAATTACAATATCAGGAGGATACTCTTCTTACTATTGCAGAGCAGTAACTGAAGAAAGAGTATTTCACAAATGTTTCAGAAAACCTAGAACTGTCTCTTTGCTAAAGAATGCTGCCTTTTTATGTGTATCTTCAGTAGGGAAAAGAGTTTAGATATTTCAGTCTTGGTACTTTCATATGTACAGGTTTGGTGTGGGCTAGTGTATGCTGAATGAGGTGACAGCAAGTGGAACTGCACCACACATCCATGGAAATTGCTTGACTCATTAGTAGATCCTTTCTGTGCAGCCTGACATTTTCAGATTTAACACACCATCGATCTGATTAATTAGTCTGGGCTGAGGGCCGAGCTGGGAGGCACAAGGGGTTTCCCAAGCCTCAGTCTCTATGCCTCACTGCACCGTGCCAGGGAAGCAGAGCAATGGGTCATGCACCCAGCTGGAGGTCACACAAATACGCCTGTTCCCCTTGTTGTGGTGCATCACAGAGTTGTGACACCAAACTGCTGCAGCCCTTTTGTGCCACCAGCCCAGTTCCACACCCCTCAGGATGTGGAACTCTCAGCTGGAACAGGGGTAGTACTCCACCATGGGAAGAGGGTAGGCTCACAGGATGGAGCAGGATGTGTCTTCACTGCATCCAGTTGCCTACTGATACTGCTGGTGGCCATCTCCTCTCCATGAGCTGGTCAAGCTCAAACTCCAGTGGGCACTTGTCATTCAGTCAGGACATTTAGCTTCCTGGAAACTTTCTCTAGCCTGTCATAACACTGTGAACAGCATCCTTCAGAGACTGACACTTGGAGGCAGAAGGCAAGTAGATGCATCAGGGAAAGCACCTGAACAAGAAATGGCAACTGCACATAACATAGGATTGGGCAGCAAGCTGCTGGAGGGAATGTGAGAAACTTCACTGTCATTTAATAGGTGTGAACCTTAATGGGTGTGATGAGTAAGGTGGCTTAATAACACATAGAGCTTTTACATTCAGAAATGAGTGTAAATATTTCTGCTGTGATTTATCCCTTTCATAACCAATTGGCAACAAGAAATGGAAAGCAGAGCACTAAATAGCCATTAAATTAGTAGCCACATATGTTGTGGTTTGCAGAAGAAAGTCTTTTGTTTATTCAAATTAGCCTATAAGTACACAATTTCACAAAATAAAAGCCAACAGCTTTGGTAGGATAAGAAGGAGAGAAGGGGACTTTTATGCACTAAGAAACCAGCCCTATTTCTTATTCTGAGTCTTGATAATTTTAAAAAATGTGACAGCTAAAACCCACTGGCACATGCTGCAAAGAAGGATGTGATAAAATAATGCTACTCATCTTCAAGGCTGTCAGTTCAGCAATCAGTACTTCTATTCATCTCCGCGGCCTGCTAACTCAGTGCTACCATGCGATAGATAAACCCTAATCCAAGTGACAGCGTTCAAATCAGAACTGATTTGATTGTTCACATATGATACCACAAGACACCAGAAGCCTAAAGAGTTTATAAAAATGCCTGGATGTCTCTTGTGGCACACTTTGCCTCAGAATATCTTTCAGTGTAGAATACACCGGCTCTTAAACCAGGAGTAATTTGTAGGTCACGGAAATGCTTTGGTGGCGCAGTCAGTTCTTATCACAATCTAACTCTAGCAAGAGAACGGAAAGCTCAAAAATAAAATGTGGTTCAGACCTTGTGAAACCCACCTATTCATTTTCAAGTCTCCCTTGCAGGAAGTGAAATCCTTTTCTTTCTCTGCAGAGACCAGACTGGCTCTTGAAGAGATCAAACATGAATACATTTGTTTCCATGCATAAAGCAGAGTACATGGGAGAGTGGTTTTATGGCACACATGTCAGTGTGTCGAAAGTCATCCTTGCCTCTCAGGATGCAACAGAGCTCCTTTCAACAATAGCTGCAACACAGCTGCTATTGAAACCTGAGGCAGTAATTGGGATTTTGCAGGCGTTTGGTGGGTTCATTACATTTAAGTTCTGGAACATAATTCTGAACAACGAACTGATGATACTGGTACTTTGTGCGGATTTCAAAGTTGAGTGTGCCTTTATTTTCATACTTTTCAGTAGTGTATCCTGAAGTTTTAGAGTAACACTTAGTAGAATAATTGTTCAAGTAGTTCAAGAAGACAATGACGATGAAGTAATTGAAAGCAGAATGTGACCTGTAGCTGTTCAAGATCAAGAACAAAAACTGAACGACTTTTCAAGGAAATTGTTGAAGTGTCTGAATACACAGGGAAATTATGGGACTTCAAGAGACAATGGGTTTTCCTCTTGTGTCCGGGTCATTTCACAAAACAAAGGGTAAAGTTCTCTTTGTAGTCTTATGTTGAGGAGAACAGATGTCTCCATTTAACAAGGTACTTAAGCCTGTGTCTAGTTTCAATCTTAGAAAAAATTCTTCACTCTTGTGCTTTAAATACTCAGCTGAACTGCCATCGTGAGGCTAAATTGCTCTGTAACCAGACTTTGCACCAGCTGTATGCACATATAGATTTACACATGCACATGTATGTATGTATGTATGTATGTATGTAGTATTATTTTTTTGTTTGTTTATTAGCAAGACTGTGTGGTTCTTATATTTTTCAAAGGATATAAGTGTGAGAGAGGTTTTTCTCACACATGTTTTATGTAATGTGGATTGTTAGTCTCATAGTACTATTATACACTTTCTATTTCTTTTTTTCATATTGATTAAAATATGAGTGTCTTTTTTTTTCTCAAGTTTTTTCATCTAAGATTTAGAGGTACATTGAATAATATTTTTCTAATGTTATTCTCAAGAGAAATGCAATTTGAACTTGTCTGAATATACTAGGCTGCTTTTCTTGGTGTTCTGCTCATGCTGTCTTTGGTTCTGCCTTTGTTAGTTGTTGTGGAATAAATGTTAATAGAGAAATAGAGAGAAGTCCTGTACTGAAATATTATCAAGTTGTCTTGAGAAAGGAAAAAAATGAGAAAGGAAAAAGTACTGCCATATGCAATATATAAAAACATACACACAGTCTATGTATGTACTTTGTGATGTTAGAGGAATTTCAGCACTTGTTAAATTGCCCAACACACTTTTGGGAGCTTTAGGTATTTAAAAGTCTTTTAAATCTGATATCTTGATTTTATTATAAATGGTGGGTTTTTTTCAGTGCTTTAGGCCACTCTTATAACTATTGCTATCTTTATACTACATGTAAGTTTACACTGACAATTTACATTCTGAAAAATGCACATCTCATTTGGCAATTTTACTTGTGTTGGTGTCACCGTCCTCATCACATCTGAGTTGCATTGGACAGCTGTGGTCTCTGTCGAGACAGAGTAGGTTGACTGTAACAGGTCACATTCCTCTTCCTCTCTCTGTGTGAGAAGATTTCTGACTATGTAGCTCCCTGCCCCAGGTTTTGATGTGCTTGTTCCTGAGTCACTAATACACCAATATTTAACTGTGGAGACTCTCCACACTTAGCAAGCGCATAATGTACTCTGTCCTGGGGATAGAAGTGCAGGCAGAGTCTTCAAATCTGTGCAAAAACTGACCCTGTCTATACTGAATGGTTCTGCTCAGTGCTCACTGAGTGTTTGGTCCCAGTGTACAGGTACACTTGACAAACCAAAAATATTAGATCTTGGCCTGATGTCCCTGAGTATATAACACCTACTACGGTGAGTATTTGCTTTGTAGCTAGTGAAGGGATCAACAACTGCTCCCAGGGGCATGATTTTATGATTTTAAAGTCTGTTAGAGTGAGTAAACAAAAATGAATTGCACCTCTTTGTTAATGGTTATTTTGATTAAAACTCCATGCTTTTGCATTTCTAGTTGAGGTTAAAAATTAGCATTAGAGTTTGTAGTTTTTCTTTTTTGTTTGATGGTAAGAAAGCTGTAACCTTGCTGAGAGGGTGACTAATTCAGATACAGACTACCAGTACTTGACAGGTTCTATCAGAAAACCAAACAAGGGAAGAGTATGTACGCCCGCTACCAGCTGTCACAGTATTGAACAATGAATATTTGACGAAGCTGACCTACAAACACACACATCCCTCTGAAAGTGAGCTTTAAGTACTCTCTGGCTAACAAAATTAAAAAGAAGAGGCATTTGTTTATCAATATATAGGAAAATATTTATTTAGATCTCCCTTTCTAGAAGTACATCAGTAAAATTAGAAGCATAATTCCATTTTTGCTAAATGAGATCTGATGGAGAATTCAAATCATGGTCAAATGGCAGCTAAGGCTGATTGAAGACTGTCCTTTTACAGCAGAGATTAACTTGGACCGTGATGTTTATACTTTGAAAAGCTCTATTATCCTCAAAGAAAATCACAATGAATCTTGCAAATAGTACCATCAAGTGATGTTCTGAAGATGTTTCTTTTTTTACTGTGATAGCTGTGTATTTTTGCTACAAGCAAAAAAACAAAACAAGATTGAACAAAAACCAAAACAATAACCACCCCCCAATAAAACACCAAACCTGCAACTCCCCCAACCCAACCAAACAAAAAAACACAAACAAACAAACACATGACAAAAAGCAGGAAATGTAGTTAGAATTGTCCAGATTCAATAAATAGTTTTTGCACCCAAAGGATAGTAACCCTTAGTCTAAGCTAACTTTTATCATTAGAATGAAAATTTCCTTGTGAAGACAGCCTCCTCTAAGCAGCAGTCCTGGGTGTATTATCCTATCTCATTGCAGCCAAGTGAGGTTCTTTGCTTTGCCTTCTGTTACTGTGGCTTTTACCTTCTTGAAGAAAATCCTTTTGTGTGTTTGTCCTTATTGTTAGAATGCAGATGCTAACGGTATTTAATCTAAGGAGGTTATAACAGGGGACAGAGTATTGGGTACAAATGACTTCTTGAACCAGTCACACTCCTGGTAAACAACGCTTAGCATTCATTGTTTTGTTTTACCTAGCTACAGCCATGATATAAAATGTACCAACCCTTAAGCAATGAAGATTAGCACAGAAATAAGAAAGAAAGAAGGAAGAAAAGAAAGAAATAAGGAAGGAAATAAAGAAAGAAGGAAATAAAGAAAGAAGGAAAGAAAGAAAGAAAGAAAGAAAGAAAGAAAGAAAGAAAGAAAGAAAGAAAGAAAGAAAGAAAGAAAGAAAGAAAGAAAGAAAGAAAGAAAGAAAGAAAGAAAGAAAGAAAGAAAGAAAGAAAGAAAGAAAAAGAAAGAGAAAAGTGCAGCTTAAAAGGGCACTGATGTTGGGCTGCTTCTGGGCTCCACTGTTTCTTTTTTTTTTACTTGGAGCTCAGAATTTGGGCCAGTTGCTCTAGGTATTCTCTACTACTTTGTCCCTCATGCTAGCACTGAAGAAAGCTTAATTTTGTGTGGAAAAAAACCAGCCAAAGACAGGATCCTAAGTAGCTCCAAAAATAGGAGAAAAAGGAAAATGCCTATGTCCCAATTTAGGGAAACCAATATTTACAAATCTAGTTATTTTTGCCTTTATATCTTCCTCTCTGTCTCTTCTCTTTGCCAAAAGAAAAAAAAAAAAAAAATTAGACTCCAGAGTTTACATTACAAGTGACAGTAGGCAAAGTTTGGAGGAGAACTTTTGTCTTTCAATAGAGTGGCTGATGTAGTGAGAATAACAGATGAGCCCTTTTGGAAGATAGATCTGCAGCTGGTCTGTTGTTTTGGTTTTTTTTTTTTTCTCAAATATGTCAGTTAGTCTACATAACAGATATGACTTTTCCTTACAGAACTTGTTGTGCTAATAATATTCTCAGACTCTTACAGTTAGTACTAAATCAGTGCTGGAGATGATAACAACCCATATGATTAAAAAATAATCTAATAAAATATGAGATGTCTGATCCCTCAGCTTTAATGCAAAAACCCTGTATTTAAAATAAGAATAAACAAACCACACAGAGTCACATGCTTTGTTGCACTTAGTATTGTAATTTGAGAAAATCTTCTAGATATGATTTTTCAGAAGATCATTTGACTATTAGAAATATCTACTCAGTGCCGCAGGATGTGATTCAAAAATGCCATTCTGGCTTGGCAAAGGCAGTAGTTAAGGACTACTATCTAGAGTTCTGTTTCAAAATTTGAAGGATTTTAATAGGAATGACTTGCTTTGGTACTATTTTCTACACGTCCTTGTCTTGTGAGGCCTTTCCTTATCTGCTGAGGCCAGCGCGCAAGTGAGCTGTTTGGTGCAATTCCACTGAAATCATGGTGGTACTTTCCCCACCTAGGGTGCAATATTTAATATTTACCTGATAAGATACCTTTTTCTTTTACTTTGCCTGTTTCTCATGGAAAAGGTGATTTTTTTCCCCAGTGCTAACAATGAGAACTTACGTATATGCATGAGCATCTGGTTAGAGATAAAATCTGTAGCATGTGAGAGAAAAAAAAGTCCTACATCCTGTTCCTATGCAAATATTAACAGATTTCACTGACAAGTGTCAAAGAGAAACTTGTCAAAATTGTTTTACATCAATACCTTTTTTTCTATATCATAATGAAGGGATAATGTATTGCAATAATAATCTTCAGGAACTTTGATAATACAGCCTGCAGGTGGCTAGTAAGGATAAGTGAACTGGCACACTGCCTGGCCTGGCATTTGCTTCAATAGTTCAATTTTGGCAGCTTTTTTCAATCTGAGATTACTGTCTCCCCCTTCCCACCTCTGATGTAACCTTTAAATAAATGTATGCCAGTGACAGACCACATATTTGAGTGAGGAAGTGAGCTAATATTTTTTTTCTTTCTATAATAGGACCATTCCCAGGTTACCTGTTTGTTATAACCTGCCCCAGAAGCTGAGAATTACCCAGGCTTGGGTGAATATATCCCATAGATAGATTGAGTGAAATGATAGATTGATAGATCCCTTAGATGGATTAGAGTGAAATGACACTCAGTGATTTGCATGTATAAATATATATATATTTATATATATATGGATATATATGGGTTTATTTTAAAATTTACTTGGTTGCAATTGAAAGCAGGTGAGTAGCTGTTTTGGTTATTATTATCTGTAGTAATATAACAATATAAAAGCATGAAAATGTCACTTATGAAGTAATATAAGGAAGAGAAAGAAAGGGAAAGAAAATATAACAGTGGAAAGATATCATTGCTCATGAACAGTTGATTGTTGCAATTTAGATGTGCCTTGGTTAAAGTGATGGTCACAGTCTTGATCTATAGGTCCTGGGGGAAGCCCACAGAACACAGAGTTCAGTGGGTTATGTACATCCAGGTTCAGGTGGTAATGCCCAACCATCTTCCCTGGGGGTGGGGAGCTTTACACCATCCAATGCAACACTGTGGAACGTGGCAGTCCTATGGAAGGCCCCAGAAATGAGTCTGGGGGAGCATTGGAGGTCTTTAATGGTATATGACACCTCCCAAGACAAGACAGCTGCGTCTCACATCAGTGTAGCTGAGCCAGTCAGAATGCCCAATACCTTCCTCAACACTGAGGGACTCAGCTGTGCAAAGGAGGACTTTGGCAGGATAGAAAACATTATTCCACCTTGAGGGTGCAAACCCTGCCCCAGCAAAACACCCTGCTGGCCCTGCAAATGGTCCATTGTTTTGAGTAGTTAACCATTAACATTCCAATCTCTCAAACCCTTGTATGATTCCAAGTGCATGTTAGTACCAGACTATGTTATTTTCTAAGCATATTTTGAGAAAACTATTGAGTTGTATAGTAATTTTAGTAATTATATCATATCAAGTATAATCTCTTTTGGCCACGTTGTTTAAAAACAGTGTGTCTCACTGGTGAGAACAGCAGACAGGAGTAAGTAGCTGCCTGCTGTGAGCTACATTTACCTGGCTATTGAGACAGTACTACAGGAAGAGAGACTGGAATCACCGTGCTCTTGTGCGAGGCAGTCTTGGGTGGGTGATGCAGTCTCACGATGGCTTGCTTTGTAATCCTTCAGGCTGAGACCACACATGTCACGCTTGGCTCCTCTGTGGAAATGCACAGGTACTCTGGTTAAGCCACAGCCATTCCCACAGTAGAGACACCACAGTTAATTTCTGATACAAGAGTCCTGATGCTGGTGTCTCACTGGGTAAATGGCATTAGCCCTGGTCAAATTATCTGTGATTCACCACTGTGCAAGGGAATTATGAATCTGACAACAGATATCCTTCATGATAATAAAAGTTTATATATATCTATTAGATTAGTAAGTTGTTATATATTATGAAGTATAACTAAAATATTTGCACTTTTTATTAGCAATAATGTTCCAAAGATATCTGGCTAGGAATTATAACCTTTAAATGGAGAGGAATTCTGGAAGAAAATAATTCTGATCTTCCTTTAATACTTTTGCTTCATTTTTCTTACCTTTGGTGCAATCATATATTTTTGTTATCCTTTGAGCAAAATTATGTGATTTCACAGCACATAAAAAGTTTACGTTATTCTTCAAAACCAGACACCTGTCATTTTAATCTTTTATGACTCTGACATTGCCTTATTACCATCATTTCTACCTTGCTCATACTTTTCATTATTTTCCCCATTTGCTCAACATCTTTGCTATCCTGAGCCACTAACTGATTTTTCTGTCCTTCTGTCCCTGCTTCTTTCAGTCCTCTTAACTAAACTTTTTTCTGTCCTCTGTGTTCCTGCCCTCTTTCACACTCCCAGAGCTTCACACTGGCCCTGTGACTCTGTGAGATATTTGAAGCTTACATATTTTTGTCCAGCTTGGTGATTTACATTTTGGATAAATTCAGCAGTGCTTTAGAGCTGGACCAGCAGCCGGGTAAATGTCATCAGCTGGGCATGCTGACTCAGAAAATGCTGCCAAGCCTCCAGCTTCAGAGGCTTTGCCCTGCTCCCTCAAAGAGACTGAAATACTGTTCTGATATTCACTGCTCCCACCTCAGTGCCTCATGGTGAGCAGAATGAGCTGTTTCCTATTGAAAGCCCTGTAGGGCAATAACTGGAGCTCCCCAAGGACCCCAGGATGCCTCTGCTATTACTTTCATGCAAGTTAAGTGATGTCTGAATTTCACTATACCTCGTGCTCAACACAGAATTCCCATCCTCTCGCAGGACAGGCAGATACTTCTATTACATCCTTCCTCAGTCCTTTCTTCCCTCCATGGCCTGACATGATGAAAGATTTGTCTGCAGCAATGGTCCTGGCTGCTCCTGAACAACAGTGTTGCTCATGGCATGACTGAACTGGGCTTGGCTCCTCATGGGTCTGGCTCTTGCTTTATAGGTTTCAATGTCGTTCAGCACCATGAAGAGTAGATATTTGCAGGTAATGCAGCTTTGGAAATCACAGTATACTAGAAGTGCTAAATAAGGGCTCCTGAGATCTGCACCAAAAAGATGACAGTGCCTATTGAGAAATGGTTTGAGAGAGATTGAGAAGGCTGTAGCACTCGAAGAGATCTCACCACAGTTGCTCTTTATGTAAGTTACAGTCTTACTTCTGGCTTTGAATGGGTTTGAATGGGTTCAAAGAACTTAGAACAGAGCTTCACGGAACAGAGCTTGGACCCTTCCTGGGAAAGATAAACATTCAAATACTGTCCTTGCACAACAGAAAAACAATATCATTCACCTGCAGGTTAAATGCTCTTTTCAGGTCAGAATCATTTATTGATACCTGCATTATTTACTTCAACTTTTACAGACTGCTGGATCAGTGCTTTCTTTTTGCAATGGAATTTTTTTTTTTATGGACACTGGCTCTTGAAATACTGACACCACGGCTTTGAGCAGTGAAAATGGGAGGCAAGGTATTTTTCTCTGCCAAAAATTTTCCTCCTCACTCAGGCTATTGTCAGTGACAATAATGTTGGCAGCTCTAACTTTGGAAAGCCCAAGGTATAATGTGATTTCAGGCTTTCATATTTTCAGGTTGAAAAGCTTTTGGGTTTTTCCCCTCTTTTTTTGAGAAGAGAATCTGTACTCACAAAATTCTTATTTCCTCAACTGGGTTACTATAAACTGTCTTGTCATGAACATCTCACAGCAAACAGAGAAGGCATAAGCTCTCATGTTGTGGCTTGGCTTAGGTTCAGCATGCCCACATGGTTAGGACTTCAAATCAGTATATTCATTTAAAGATGATGATTTACTGTCCGTGTCTGTTTTCTTGTCCTGCACATGCTCCTGGCAGCTAGGAGTTAGTGTGTTCATATACTGTCGGCTGTGGCTTTCATACAATTTTCTCTCTTATCCTGAGTCCTCTGTGGTGTTTTCCCTTACAAAATAGTGCTGTGTCACACCTCCCTGTTGGAGTGGGTGGCACTAATCTCTTCTGCTAATGGAAGAATGGTGTAGCAAATGATGTAAAAAACACCACAGTGACAAGGTGCAAATTTATGGTGTACAGTAACTAATGTGGGTCACTTGCCCTCAGGAATGGTCTGTCAAAGAGACATACTTCAGAGACTGCTAAAGAGAACTGAAGGATCAGCCTGAAGAAAACTGCCCATGTGAAAAGGGATCCGAAACTGTTAGACCCATTTACAACAAAAATGGCAGGTGTAGGAAAAATAGGTAGGAAGGTATATAGAAGGGTGGAAAAAAGAGTTGACAGATTATGCTAGAACTCTAAATTTTAAAAATTATTCCTCTGAAGCATCTTTGAAGAACTGTTCACTTAGTATTGGACTTAAACAAGCCACAACAATTATAGTGGCTCAGACAAATATCTCAGTAGTAAAGTACATTCTTTGGCTACATGTTTTAAACTAAAATTAGTAAATTTTCATTCCAAACAGAGTTGGCTTTAAGTAACAGAACAAATTAAGTAGACTCTGTTGCATCTTTTCAAATAATTTCAAACACTTGTCTGTGGCATTTTAATTAGGAATGAAGAAACATAAGCATCTACAGGCTTGCTCTGATTTTGGGTTCTGTTACCTATATATAACATAGTTGGATCTTAGGCAAAGGGAGGGAGAGTTGACGTTGCAATTATCTTAATGACCATCATATGGCACCTCTTCGAAAAAATGTTTTCCAGAAAAGGTGCTCCCCATTTGTCTGGGAAGATATGGATTGACTGAGGATCAAGGATGGATTGCCGTCCTGAAATACATACTGCAACTTTTTTGACTGCAACTTGTCAACACAGTTAGAAGAATTAAACACCTAGTTCTGCTTTTGGGAAATAGTGAGTGATAGATGAGACGAAAACAAGAATGTGGTAAATCTGTTTCTTGGTAGGAAAGAAATTAAGGAATTGGAGAAGAAGGGAATTTTAGTGTAATGAAGTTGGAAATGTAAATCTGAGGACAAAAAACTACCACACATAATATAGATGATAACAGATAATAACGGTTGTATAAACACAAAATTCCTTTTTTCTTTTAGAATTTGGGGAGAAAAATACCTAGCACATTTGGCTGCAATTTTTTTTTCTCTTTGAGGAGCTGCTTTTAGCAAAACCTAATTTTTCTTAAAAACACTTGTAACATGAAATTGAATCTGAATTGTATCTGTTCTTTGGTGAATGGGTAGACTCCTAAATAGTGACTTTTATTTCAGTGGGACTATTCATACAAATAATTGTGTGTAAGTGAGACTGAGAAAATGACAAATTTCTTCCTTAGCCATTTCTGTGAATAGCTTCCTTTTTTTTTTTTTTTTGAAAGCATCTCTCTCTCATGCTACAGTTCTCTTTAACTGTTCCCAGGATTGGGTAGAAATCCTTGGCGCACTCAAGACAATATCATTAGCAGCAGTCTAACTTGTTCTTCTGGTGGAGTCTATCAGCCCTGAGGTGGATGATGAGTATTTTAATGATAACAATAAAATACTACACACACATACTGTACTCTTTCACCTGTATATGGAGAAAAATACCTGGCAGTAGGACAGGGCAGACCTAGAACCAAAGATTCCCTGTCCCTCTACTAAATCTTCCAGATGAGTACACTATAAGTCCTAGATACTTTATGCATGGAAGGCAAGTTGCCAACACCACTGTTACTTGTATTCCATCTGGGTACCAGCAGTGGTTTCATTTAATGCAGTATGGGGGGAAATGTAGCATTTTAAAATCAGTTCTCTGGAAATCATAATCAAATTCTCTTGATCTCAGATCCACTGATAACATTGTAGGAATTACTGCTACAGCCTCATCTCAATGAGATTGCTCTAAAGGGAATTCCAATTTTCAGCAATGGTTAGCTATGAAATTAGCGTAGCTGATTAAAGCATGGTGCTAATAACACCAAGGTTATGGGTTCAGTCCCTGTTATGGGCCATTCACTTAAGAGATCGATGAACCTTTCGGGAGCCCCTTGGATTGGATCCCTTCAAACTCAGAATATTCTATGATTTAGTTGTAAAAATAGTTATGGTGAATTCCAGTGATGTATGTTTTTTGTTGGTAGAATGAGAACAACTCTGCAGTTACTACTTGATATTCATTTAAAGCAGCATTATTACCAAACAGTAGTCCCATCTCTTCTGCCAAGTCCTTGTTCATGAGCTCTGCTTTGTATTGTGCCACTACAACTAGCTGCACAGCCTTTTAGAAAACCATACTGATAAACCAATCAGCAAAAAATGCCTCTTCTCCCCATGTTTACTGTAATTTTCAGTTGAATTAGGCTCCCAGCCTTGTTACTTTACGATTCCTTTACTGGCACAACATAGAGATTGGTGTAAGAGTAGCAAAAAATGAGCAGTGAGACTGAACCAGGTTTTGGGGGGAAAAATATGGACTTTTTTTAGAGGGTAAATTGAATTATATATTTTAATTTAGGCATCTAGTTTAAACACATTCAGAATGCTTTTTCCATGGACATTGTTCAGTTTTCATGTAATTTGCTGTTTTCCTCCAACTTTGCTACCAGTAAACACTCCTACATTTGATCTAAATAGAAAGCACCAAAAGGAAACTACAAAGATACAGGGTTTTTTTTAATATCTCAACTTCAGTAGATTTTTTTCATTACTCTCGCCTAGATTTTTTCAGCTCTAATTAGTTTTGTGGAAGGATTACTGATTGATTTACCTGAGTGTAAGATTTTGTTGACTAGGCAAGTAGTATTTGTGATTAGAATTCGAGGAAAAAATAGAGTTCTCTTGTAAGTTTTTTCGCAGTTCCACTAGGATAAATAATAATCTTTCACCAGTGAAAAAATATTCATTCTTGTTTAAAGGCAAAGAAAATATGCTGGCAATTAGGAATAAATTGAAACTATCACTTTTAGTGACATGGATACACTGCTCTTGTAAAACACTGATAACCTAGCTTTAAAAAGCTACGTAAAAATACTATTTTTGCACCTTCTTTTGGAACCTATTCAACAATGTGTGATACATGATGCAGTTATTGATTCCTGAAAAATCTTACTAGACAACATGACTACTTTTAAGCACAGAATAATGTTTAAACCATTATATCACCTACGTTTCCATAATACTTTTCACCAAGTATTTTCCCATTGTCTTGGTTTAGGGCAAATTTGGGAGGAAACTTCTGAATAGAGTCTCTCTGGAAAGCAAACTTACATGGCTCTTTTCCCCCACTGTTCTGGGAAAAAGAATTTCTTCAGAAAAAAGTGGAAAAAACTATTTATTTAACAAACAAAATGCTCACAAACATAAAGAATTTATAAAATGAAACAATAAACCTCTCCTTGCTCTGAAGAGAGATGGTAAACCTGAGAAAATCCTTGCCATCGGTGTAGCTCGGCTCACTCAGGTTTTTTTCAGTCCCAGTCCCTCTGGAGGTTGAGGTCAGCCCCTGAGAGCAGATGCAAGCCCTTGGTGCTCTTCCGGGGTTTTCAGTCTGGAGCAGATACTAAGGGGTCACAAGAAAAATTTAAAAAACCAAAAAAAAAACCAAACTCAAAACAAAACAAAACAAAACAACAACAACAAAACAAACAAACAAACCAAACCAAACCAAAACACACAAACTACCACAAATCAGTTCAGGGGACTTTTCTGCCCTAGCCAACTAAAACTAAGTAAAAAGCAAAAAAGATCTCAGTCCCAGACACTGATCTGTGCTTCAGACAAACCACTGTCCAGAGAGGAATGTGCAGGAGTGAGCACTGTTTGCAAAACAAACTTGACTCTTCTTCGTTCCCCGCTTTGCTCTCAGAGCCAGTCTCAAAGGCACAGAACTCAATACACAGCACAGACAGAACAGACGATTGGGGATAAAAGCATGATAATGTCACCACAATACATCCATATTAAGCCATTTACTAAAAAACTAGAGATAATAAAATATTGTATAAAGTCTACTGCAAAATTCTTGTTATTCCAGACTTGGATTTCAGTCAACAGACCTAAAATAATTTGAGAATGTAGAACATTTTTCACTTTTGAATATAAGCATATATAGAGGCACATAAATGGGACAAAATCAACAGGTATTGTGAAACAATTCCATTGAAGTCAGCAACTTACAGCAGATGAGGTTGTAGCCATATGCTCATATCTACATGTATGTACTTGTAACAAACACACATGTATTTACGTGTGACCTAAAATCATGTATGCATGTAACACTGTAATCATGTACAATTGCTTTCTTCTGCCAACAAATTTTTCATTAGACTGGAAAAATGGAAGGCCTTCATTTACTTTACACATTAATTATTTCTGGTTATGAGAGGCACATGGTTTTTTACATCCGTCCTGATTTTTAGGGTGTCCCTTGCTGAAACAGCATCAAGGTTATTTGTCTGAAAGTCATCAATGACAGAAATAAAAGACTTGAGGAGCAGAGGAAAGATGGAAGTTTAATTTCACTGAATTTGTCCATAGAGAATACACTCAGTTAATATTATGACTTTTAAAAAGTAGTATGCTATGGAAAATCTATTTATAAAGCCTTGGTATACACATGGTGCCTCGTATGTAAAATCTGCACAACTGTGGTTGAATAAAGGAAAGAGACCTTCTCTTTGTAACAGCTACAAGGTGTCAGGGCAAGAGCTGGCTCCTTTTCCTCCACTGGCTGCCATTTCAAAGGAGAGAAGATACTAATGGGGAGAAAACTTTTGAGCAACTTGAAAAGGAAAGTAAAATGGTACAAATTGCAAAACTTTTTGAAGGGAAAAGAAGTTATCCATAAAATTTCAGGTGCAATGGATTAAAAGATGGAGGATGTTGATAAACAGATGATCAAAGTATCTCAGGGGGCATAAGTTCCCTTTCTCTGTGTATGTACACAAGCTACTGCTATCCTGGATAGTTGTTTCCATACTTAAAAATCTTGGTTTTTTTCTTTTTTTCTTTTCTTTTTTTTTTTTAGCTTGTTTGTTGTTATGCTTTATAAATATACCATGAATTATTCCCAAGTGGACAACAAACCTAATTCTTTTCTAAGCTACACCTTCACAAAACCAATATAATTCTGTCAAAATGAATGGATAGAATAGTATCATTATTTTGCAGTGTTAAAAAGCCTTGTACCTGTAAAGGCAGGATATCTGTTTTCCTTTGAGCTTCCTATTATCTATATTAAGCCTCTAGGCTACTTGTTACTTCTATTGTGATTGCTAATGCATGTTCCTGTTTAGCACTGGTATTATCTCTTGCATGGTCCAGGGATAGCTTGTTCTGTCTCTTGGTGTTAAGTGCTGGTGAGATGCAATCAAATTTTGTACCTTCAGATCACCATAAGTGACACAGAAGAGGATGATTCATAAACAGCAACTGCTCTAACAGAACTCTTTACTGTGGCAGAGTATTATGTGAATCACAAATTAAAATATAATCCTGAAATGTACCATTGAAGAACAAACTGCAAAACCTAAAGAAAAGGAATGTATGCAGGTAGTCAAAGAGTGATCTCAACACTGATTAGAACCAACACTTGTTTCCAATTCAGAATTAACAGGTTCTTTGTGCTCCTGACTGGCCTACTGCTAGTATTACACACTGCATCTTGGTTTTTGTAGTACTATCAATATCCTAATGTATAAAGTTGGTAGGGACCACAATGGGGTCATCTGGTCCAACTCCTTGCTCAAGCAGAAGCATCTCAGAGTACATGGCACCGGATTGTGTCCCGATGGTTCCTGAATATCTTCAGTGAGGGAGACTCCACAAACTCTCAGGATAACCTGTGTCAGTGCTTGATCATCTGCTCTGTACTATGTTCCAGAAATGCTCAGCATTGCTTTAATCTGTTCTTTATGTATGTTTGATACACTTGTAAGATGTTTTTCTACATCATTGCTTCCCCTAGATCTTTACCTCCTTTTCCTTCCATTCTTTCTCTCTTTTTACTCATGGTGTATGTCAGGGTTCATTTTTCTTTCATGCCTTACTGTTTGCAGCAGGTCACCACCTTCTTGTTGAGATGTTCCCTGTTTAAAATCAAGCACCACGGGGCCATGATGCCTGCTGACATAACTGGGGACTGAAATCCCACAGAGCAGAGGCCAAATTTGATAATATTTTCTAACATTTTGTTTCTGGAAGTATAGAGAAATAAGAAATAAGGCCTAAAGGAAATGTAAAAGATAAAGGATGACAATGAGGTACTTCTTTATGATTCATGGTGCCAGAAAGAATTCAGATTTTGTTGATCATGACAGTTCTCATTAGGCAATGCACATTGAAATACAGCGTTGTGTGGTTTGATTACTATCATAAGATGAATACTTCTGAGAAGAGTGTGATTTATGGGAGAGTAATATGTGGAAAGATTAAGATTATCCTAAGTAAAACGCATTTTTAAAATATACCTCCTGTGAATAAATCCTCTATGCTAAAAAATATTCAGAAATCTTGAGAGATTCTGCTGCAGCAAGATTCAAAAATGTGTTCACAAAACAACTGCAATGGTCCAGGTTTGCCTGTGGAAACTTTAATCAATTCACCTATCTGAACTGCAGATGAAAATTACGAATATGATTGACTGTAGTTATTCATATATCTATACTTAGAGACAATGCTGAAGAGTATTCAAGCTAACCACCAAAGAGTATATAATCACATCTTGAAGAGAAGTTCATACTTTGTAAGTTCAAATGAACAGCTAAGATTGTTATAGAGAAGTTGTCGTTTTATCCTCTTTACAAATTGGTTAATGAGGTGCCATTGGAATAAGTAACTTCCCAAAGGTCACATAAGTCTGTGGCAAAACAATGAATTGAAATTAGCTCTCCAAGGTGCACAGCAGGACAGTAACACACTGTCTTTATTTCTGTTCCTATGGTATTTATTTAATCTCTGCTGATATTTAAAATTTCCTTTAAATCCTAAGGAATATTAAGAAACCGCTAAAAAAGCCAAAATCCTTAAATAGCCCTCTCAACCTGTTTTCCTGATTGTTTTTCCTTCCTTTAGGTTAGAAAATCATGTTATGATCATGTTTAATTGTATAAGCTCTATTCTCAGCATAGAAAGTAAACCTTGACATTAGGAAACCTGAAGGGAAAATGTTTAAAAGGGAAGAAGGCATTTCATATTGGAAAGATTTGCATGTGTTCAGCATTAGATAGAGATCTTTAGAGAAAACACATAAGAGTCTGAGCACTGAGGCTTTTCTGGGTTCCCCACTGGGGATGTGATACTGCACTTGGTTAATAAGTTATAAACACAAATGGGCTAGCACTTGCTGAATTTACACTGCACATTTAAAGTTTGAGGTTCCAGAGGGAATTCAGAATTCTTCCTCTTAACGGAACTGCTTTTCTCTGGGGAGATGTAACAAGCCACTGCTGTAATCAGCAGCAGCATGGATAAAGGCAGTTTCTGCAGAAGTAGAAACACTTGTTGCTCCACTTGTTTAACCCACAAGCTCTGACTCTACTCTCCAGTGCTCTGTGTACATGATAATTTACTATACATTGCAAGTCCTTCATATGAAATCTGTAAGAAAGGTCTTGTGATAAAAATCAAAATGTGCCCTGCATGATGCAGAATATGCTTTCTAACTGAAAACAAAATGTTATTAAATGGTCTTATTTCTTCAATATAAGATTTTAAGAATAAAACTCTTTGGTGTTTTTCTTTTTTACCGGTCTGCTAATAGAGTGATGCTTTTGACATATGTTTTAGAAAGGAGAGCATAATCCAGTTGTCGTAAAGCATGTTCTACAACTACCAAGAAAATATTTTTGTTGTACATGAAGCTGTAAAAAAACAGATCTATAAAAGAGGACGTTGGAGTGGGAGTGTGAAAATTTACATCCCGAAATCCTATATAGCAATCCTGACAACGGCTGTTTTGCTGTGTGCTCACCATCTCAATACTGCCTTCTCAGATGGTTCCCATCTCATACTTTCTACAATCTGCTAGGCATCCCATCTGCTGTGCCCATTGGGATTTTGCTGTCCCTAGGCACTCTCAAGTGCTTACCGGTGAGCTCTGTCAGACAGTCAAATAAACAGAAGTTATGTGATGAGGCATCTAAAACCCAAGGTTTTCTGGTGACTCTTCCCTCATGGCTACAGCAGGGTCAACAGCACACAGCCTTCACCATACCTCAAAGCAAAAATCTCACCCAGCTCTAGCAAAGTCAGAAAACTTGGGCTTGTTTGTGTCTAAGGTGAGTTTCACCCCTTGTCTCCAATTCAGTGGTTTGCAAAGTGCCTTAAAATAGCTCAGCTGTCAAAGCCAATGTATGAACCCCTTGTCAGTATACCAATGTAAATTATTACTTATCTAAAATTTTTAAAGGTGAAAATATATGGCATTGCAAAGTGGCATTTGACAGCAAAATGTGACTGCACTGACTGATGTGAGCTTTCAGTCTGCTGTGCTCCTAGAAACAAATGGACTGCTTTCACACATCTCCAGTCTCCAGGTCTGTCTGTGGTTACTACAGTGACTTCTCTTTGTTCTGTACTTGAGTGCTGTAAGAGTCAAGGGCTCATCTGTCATGTGCTATAGATAATCTCAAAAACACCTTAACAGACAACGTATGAACCCCAGGGCTGTTTATATTCATGAAAACTATTCCCCCCACGGAGGTCACATTGAGTAAGATAAACCGTGTCATCAAATATGCAGCATACGTTGCAACAGGGCTTTGGCATTCCAGGCTTAAGACTTTCTGTGAGTTTGTCAAGGAGGACTGCTTCTGTCCTTAGCTTGATGAGCAGTTTCAAACAGTCAGCGCTCTTGTAGTTCAAATGTAAATGAGAATACAAGTTACAGCTATCCTCACTTCTCTGTGCTGAAATGACAAAATGCATTTTTTCTTACCTGACTGCTTAATACCCAGTGAAGAGCTGATATACTGGTGTCGTGGTTATAATATATATACAATAAAATAGACCTAATAAAATTAAACAGCTGTCTGACAGCAACATTGCAGAGGACTGTCTTTCTGTGTTGAAGGCTGCAATATGTGTCTGACACATAATCAGGTCACAGGTTGTATTTGTACCCGTGGCAAAAAAGACAATATTTAAAACTGATACTATAACTACTTTTTCCCAAAATATTTGATTACCTAATCTGGGAAACATCCCTAGAAATTATTGTGTGTTTACTGTACAGTACTGCTGTTATCAAAATCTATCAGTTTCACCTCAAAATAAGAATAGGGATGTCTAGATATTTGCAGGACACTCCTACACATTCCATATCCAGTTTCCCCTTGACTTTATTGAGTTTTGGATTAGTTCTTTTGTTATTTGAAACAATTTTTAATGCTGCTTCAGTACACCTTCTCACAAGAATGAATATTAATATTTGTTTTGTCTCATACTGTCCCTGTAAATAACTTCACAGCCATCACTGACACCCTTTATTTCATTTTTCCAGAGTTCATATCCAAAATGCAAGTACACATCAATTTTCCAACAAATATTAAGAGATAGCATCTAGCTAATACTTGTTATAAAGAATTTAGTGTGCATATTTTGCCGCCACACTTGTTTTATTCTGCTGGATAGCCTATGCAGAAAACAATTTACTTATCCATTAAAAAACAAAACAAAACCACCAAACAAAAAAACCCAAACAAAAAAACCCCAAGAACAACAACAAAAAAACCCCAACCCTATTCCATTCTGTTTTGGTTTCTGGGGTTCTGTTGTCATTTTATCCTAAAGTGCTGTTTCCTCACATTTGCATCTACCAGCCTTTTTAATGTGATATTCCATTTAAACTGCCTTTTAATTGTATGTGCTGCCTTGGCAGAACATGACTGATGTACTAGCGTTAATTAGGGCTCCAGTCAGCAGCCTATGCCAGCTGGAAACTGAGAAACAAGCGTAAATTATTCTGTCATCAATCAGCTCAAAAATGTTTGAATCACTAATTAGTTTGCAATTTGGATGACAGTTTATCTGACGCAGGCGGTGTCAGAAACTTCAGATCTTAGATGAATAATTTGCCAGCAACAAGCACATATTCCCTGCTTTTAAATACATGAAGGTTTATCTGCATGTTGAAAGGTGGCTCAGCAGTCTTCATTAACTTCCAACTGGGACTATGTAAATCAGGAATCAGTGTGAGGCACTTCAGTCTGTGGTGGCTTAGCAGATGATATTTAGAAAAAGAAAGCCCCTTTTCTCTCTTTTTTTATTAATAATCCATAAACTGGTAGACGAGAATGTTTGGGCTTTAACAGCTTAAAAAAATCACAATGGTTAAAAAAAAAAGGAGGTAATCACCCCCTTTTACATGAAAATTGGTTGTGCTGCATCTTGCTGTTTAACTGATTTAGTCTCCTCCACTGTCATGTGTCTGGAATGTTAAGCAGTAAGTGATTAGCCCTTGTCCTTTAAAGCAGGATAATTATTGGGGTTTTATTAAATGGCAGACTTGTGTTTCCATTTAAAGGATAAGGGGGGGTGGGGGAGGGGAAACAAGAAATTGCTAACAGGAAGCAGAAAAGGTTACCAGTGTCTCAAAAGGAGAAACTATTCAACATTATAAATGCAGTTGAGAGGGTCTTAACAGCTGTGTTATTCTTATCTATAGGAGAGATATTTTGAAACACATACAACTATTCTGTGTCCCATACATAAAACAAAACTGTAAAAACAAGTGAGAGAGTATTACGGGGCAGAGAGACAGCAATTTGTCTTCTACCTACACATCCATCCTTCTGGAACTAAAAGATGGCTTTGATATAGAAAGGTGCAACAACAGCAGGGAGAAGAGCTGTAAACTGACCGCGCGGTGCCAAATACAAAAAGCTGTTGAGGATAAGATTCCAAGGTTCTCTGTGGCTGGCAAAGGGCATGCTCTCTGCATTCAGAGCTTTGACAAGATGAGAGAAACGGGGAATGTGATACTGTGTAATTACGATTAACTAGTGCCACTCTAAGCACAACACACCAGTAGCATGCACGGGAATGCTGCTGCTTAGTAAGTGTTAACAAAAGGATTTGCAGTAAGAAGTCAATGAGTTTGGTGACAGTCCTTTTCCCTTCTGTCCCAAGTCCCTCTGCTCTCAAGTTTTATTTGTTATAGTCAGAACAAATCATTCCCTGTATGTCATATTTTTAAGAACTTATCCACATTGGTCTAAAACTTCACTGAACTTAGTCTACTTTGGTGCATTTTTTCCAATATATTAAATACTCTTATGTAAAATAATTTTGTTTTCAGAAATTTCTAGGAAAGAGGAGTTTTCTGCTTTAGGGGAGAAAAAAGAAACCTAACAAAATATATTGGTTTTGTATATGGAAAAAAAAAAAAAAAAAAAAAAAAAAAAAAAAAAAAAAAAAAATAATGGGGCGCGTTTTTTTGAAATTTTTAGTGGGTAA
>VXBR01002371.1:385997-408981 GCA_013400215.1 Cisticola juncidis
TTAGAGGTTACAGGCAAAATTTTTTAAGGTCACCAGAATACACAGTCTACATGGCACAGCAGTATTTTGCACCATTTTAATGAAAGGAAAAAGGCAAGGTTGGTCAAATTGCAATATCCTTAAACAACTTCACATCACCAAAGACCAGGAGAAATTAGACAGAAATACAGTAGGTGTGGTCTTTAGAAATCCCCTGGCTGGGGGATCACATGAGATTTCACACACTATTCCATGTGGGCTGTATCTTGTGAAAAAAAAAAAAAAAAAATCAGTACTGTACTGGGAAGGAGGCTGCAGAACCCTCAGGCCACCCATCTCAGGCCATCCTCTCTCCTGTTGACCACCACTTCATCCCTCAAAAAAACTAAGTACCTTCCCTGGATGGTCCCTGATTGTGCTCCGTACTAGCTTGGATGCCCAAGTGGAATTCTGGGGGACTGGGAAATCCTGACTCCTGATTGCCCTACCTGCAATCAGGTGGGAGGAAGCTGCAAGTACAGAAAGCCCTATGTAGCAATATGCAGTGTAGGAGATCCTGTTTTCGAGATACTGGATCAAGCACTCAAAATAAATGGCACTTTTGACTTTAATCCCTCTGTCTCAACTCTCTGTCAGCACAAAGCTGGTGTTGGCAGTTAGGTTTCTTTTCTTTTGTTCCTCTTCACTTGTAGAATTTCTTCCCATAAGTTGCTAGGAAACATTAAAGACCAGGTACTTAAGAAAACAAAAGAAATGGCCAAGCCTCTAGGGAGGAGGGCACCTGGTTGCACTTCTCTTATCTAGGAGTTTCTCTCCAAGAGGAGAGATACCAGGAGAACTGGGCAGATCAAAGATGGGCTGGGGCAGCTGCTGGTGCTCTCTCTTGGATTTTGAGGAGGACAGTCGGAGTTGCTGCTTGGGGAAAGGAATTGGCTGCCACCACCATAACCCAGCCCAGAGCTGGTTCTTCTGCTGCGGGTTGAGCCTCTGCTCCCTAGAGCAGCCACCAAACTGGGATCTGATTAACACCTAGCTCACTAAAAGAGAGATCTATCACCATCTGCTTGGATGTCCAGGATCCTGAGCTCGCCTTTCTCTGCCCTGCTGGGAGCTGGGCTGCCACTGCCTTGCCCTCACCTCTTCTTTGTCCCTGCTCTGGTTTTTCCACTCTGTAGCCCCACACTCCCTGTCCTGCTGGGATGTACAACAGTTGCAGCTACCACTGGAGAGCTAATACATCTCATCCACAAGCCCGGGATTTCTGCTCATCCCCGCTGTTCCAGCTCAGTACTCTTCAGAAGCTTGCTGGGGCACTGGGATCTACAGCCCCAGGGGGTTTGTGAAGCAAAACCTCTCCTGCATCCCTTCCCGTCTGGGACAAGCCGCCATCACCGCAGCCCCTGAGCCTGCCCACAGCGCCCCCTGCAGGCGCGGGCGAGTCACCGCCCTGCCCGCCGGGAGCGCCCAGCGCCCCTGCCGGCCGTGAGAGGAACTGCACCAGGGGAAATGCCTGCGGTCAGGGAAGGGGTCACTGGGTTTGTGGTTCTGTTCGTTGTTAATGCCAGAGTTGTCGTTCATTGGCTTTATTATACATATCGGTAAAGAATGGCTATTCCTGTTCTTATATCTTTGCCTGAGAGCCCCTTAATTTCAAAATTTCAACAATTTGGAGGGAGGGGGTTTACATTTTCCATTCCAAGGGAGGATTCTGCTTTCCTTATCAGATACCTGTCTTTCAAACCAAGACATCTGGAAAAATAAATTCCTGTTTGTCAAGCACTTTCATGAACTATATAAAAAGCATACACAGAAATTAATGAGTCTGGCTTTAGAGGAAAGTTTAAATAGTAGAAAACAAACAAAGGTTTGGACTGCACACTGCAGAATGAAGATAAAGCAAAATAGTGAATAACTGCTTACTCTGCAGACTCTCCTCGATACATTGAGTAAGGCTGTGGTCTGCATAGGGACAAAAAAAAAAAAAAGGAGCTACATGGGAATTTCTTTTAACAAAAACTTGTTGCTTGTTTCTTTGTTTTAGCAGAAAATACCAGTTTCTCAAAACTGCAACCTTTTATGGAAAAAAGTTCATACCAATGACGAGTTTGTCAACAGGACTTCAATGGCCCAGAGGAGAATTTGTTTTCAGAAGGCAAGCTGGAGAGTGATAAACCCACAGGCAGACCTACTCCAGAGCTGCCACCAGCTTAATGGTAAAGCAACAGTAAATGCAATGCTACCGTAGAAAAAATTCTGCTGTCTTGCAGGAGTAGGTGGTGGCTGGGTTGCAACTGGCAACTGCCCTCCTTCTTCTGCATCATATATTGTGGAACTGAAATGCAGAATAACAAGGTGGAGGCAAGAAGTCTGTAGTGCAGAGCTACTCCCCACAAAGAGGGCGAGCCTGTTTATTTCTCTCATTTTTATACATTTGTGGGTCTGATTGTGGATTGAATTCCAGGGTTACTACTCCTTCACCCCACTGGCCAGACCAGCTGTCAACCAACATTATTTGCAGGCTAGAAATATGTAAACAAAAGACAGTGAACAGAACCAAGAAGGTTTATTTGTGTTCCAAAGCATGAGAAAAAACTGCTCCTAATATTGCGCAGAAACTAAAGAACTGACTCCATCTTATGTACAATGCAGAAAACTTAGAAAAACTCAGAAAAAACAGGGCGACAACATACCTTTGTTGTTATGTCCTACTTAATACAGGAAGAAATGATGCTACTTTTGCTTTCTGGTGCTACTTCCCATCTTGCTTTCCACATCCCAGAAGAGATCTGAGGTAATTCAAACACTGAAAGTCTGTTTTTTCACTTTTTCTCTCATTGCTTTTATTTCAAAAGGTCTATTCTTTATTCCTAAATGGAATTTAGACCCAACAGTGTTTTACTAATAAATAACACTGCTGGAACCTTGAAATCTTCTTGACACTGTAAAGCAAGTGGACACATGGACAACTGTTGAGTTATTGTCTATGGACAACACTGTAATCCTGTCGTTTCTCCTCTTTTGACTGATTCTTCAACCTTAGTACAGAAAGTACACATATATGCATCTGCCTAGTCTGTAGACACTTGTCAGAGTGTAAAACTGCAAACTCCATGAGATGTCTAACTAAAAAGGCCCCTGCTAAATCAGTTTAAGCTGGTACATATGGGCTAAGTATTTATCTACCACAGTACTGACAAAAGACTATAAAAATCACTGTCCTACTCTAAATAGAGAGTCCCTGTTCTCAGCCCTCTATGAATTAAATAGATGTGACATATGACTGATAGAAGAAAACCTGTTTCATCTTCAAAAAGAAAAATAGCTACTAATACTCAGAGAAAATATATAAAGTTGCACTGGAAGCCTTTGGCAGCATTGGCAGCTGAGCAGCTATATAGTGAATCCTAGCTTAAGGCTTTAAACTCTTGATAGGTCTTTTTATTTGCATGAGGTGTGGATAAGTTCTACATGATCATGTTGTATTTCTTTTTAGATGATTACAGACATTTTATAAGTCTGAGGTCAGCTTCTCTGAGTTGAAGTTATCTTAAAGACAAATTATCTTTCTCTGCGTTAAAGAGATCTTTGGAGCAAGGGTAGGTACTTTGTCTTTAAATGCTCACTCAGTCTAGAAAAATAAGAATGGTGAGAGAAGTTTGGGGTTTTTTTTTGGTTTTTTGGGGTTTTGTTTTGGTTTTTTTTAATGTGTAAGTTGAAGTCAGAAAACCCATAATTCTGCTGTTGTCAGAAGCAGAAAAGGCATACTGCAATTGGAGGAATGGTCTGAGGACTAGCTCCATGTGGCTCTGCTGGAAGAAATCAATTCCCAGACTCTACTCTGCTATCTCAGGACTTGTTGCTCAACACTATCATGACGTCAAGGAAGAAAAATGAGTTAAAATAATAAAAACAGATCATTTAGTATCACAGAGAATAAATTCCTGCTATACTTTTTCTTGATGCCTACTTAGTAGTTCCTTTAAATGCTACAAAGTATTTTAGAACTTCTTTGATTTTGTTTTAGGGCTTGGGTTTGTTTGGTATTTTTCAATTCAATGCAATTATGTTTAACATATGTTACTATTGTGAAAGGATGGAACCTTTGCTGTTGTACATCAGCTGGCACGTTTTGTCACTGTTGAGGGAGAGGCGTGCCAGGAAAAGGTTTAGCTTTTGTTTACCCATTACTGGCACTGATGTGACTAATGAAGAGAACATCTTAAACAGTTTTTGAAACTATTTTTTTTGAATAGGATAAGTTCTTTAACCCTTATATGTTCCAAAGGAAGTATGCCCTGGTTGAGGGCAAATCTGGGAGAAAACCTCCGAATAGGGTCCCTCTGGAAAGCAAACCTAAATGGCCCCAACCCAAACTGGTCCAGAAAAAAATTCCTTAGAGAAAAATGGAAAAAGCTATTTATTTAAAAAACAAAGTGCCCACAAGCATAAAAAAATTAATAATATGAAACAACGAAACCTCTTGTTGCTCTGAGGTGAGATGGTAAATTCAGAAAGTCCTTGCTGTGGGTTGCTCAGCTCACTCAGTCTCTTATCAGTCCCTCTGGAAGTCCAGGCCCCAGTGGGCTGCAGGTGCAAGCTGCTGGTGCTGCTCTAGGGTTTTCAGTCCAGAGCAGTCAGTCCCAAGAAAAAGGAAAAAAACAGTCCAGAGGACTTCTCTGCCTTAGCTAGCTAAATTAATTGAAAGTAACAGAGATGTCTGTCCTGTTGTCTGTCTTTGCTTTAGACAAACACAGTCCAGGAGAAGAATGCAGAGGAGTGAGTTTCTCAAAACAAACTCCACTCTACTCCTTCTCCCTGCTTTGCTCTCAGGGCCAGTCTCAAAGGCACAGAACACAATATCCAACACAAACAGAACAGACAATTGGGGATACAAGCATCATAAAGTCACCCTAGGACAGAGTACAATACATGGACTTTTCTCTCCAGTTTGTTCTCTTGATTCCTTCCATTTCATACATCTTGACAGACAAAGTCAATGAGAAAGAAAGATGAGGGTGATGGGGTTGTTAAACTCTTGTGAATATCCTTAAAGAAACCTGATCAGAGACTATTCTGTAGACCTCATCAAAAAGAACAAGCCAAGACAGGAAATATTTAGGGTAAAAATCATACTAATCCTCAAGAGACTATTGAAAGACTAGTGAAGACTGAAAAGGGGCCATGGGTCTGGATGAGCTCTTGTTTATGCTTAAATGTTCTTGTTTATGCTTAAATCAATTAGGTTGGGAAAAACCTCTAAGATCATCAAGTCTAACCTATGACCAAGCACCACCTTGTCAACTAGGCCATGGCACCAAGTCACATCCAGTCTTTCCTCACAAAATCCAGGGAAAGTGACTCCATCACCCCCCTGAGCAGCCCATTCCAATGGTTTATTACTCTGTGAACAAATTTCTCCTAATGTCCAACCTGAACCTCTCCTGGCACAGTTTAAGACTATGTCCTCTTATCCTGTTGCTGGATGTTGGGGAGAAAAAGTGAATCCCCACCTGGTTAAAACTTCCTTTCATTAATTGTAGAGATCAGTAAGGTCCCCCTGAGCCTCTTTTTTTCCAGGCTAAACAACAACAGCTCCCTCAATGACTGTCCTGCTGTGGGGTCCCAGAACTGGGCACAGCATTTAAAGTGTGGTCTTACCAGTGCTGAGTACAGAGGGGCAGTCACTGCCCTGGTCCTGCTGGGATATTGCTGATGCAGGCCAGGATGTCATTGGCCTTCTTGGCCGCATGGGCACTGCTGGTTCATGTTCAGCTGCTGTCAACCAGCACCTCCAGATCCTTTTCCACTGGGCAGCTTTCCAGCCACTCTGCCCCCAACCTATAGCACTGTCTGGTGTTATTGTGACTGAAGGGCACCAGCATTTCACCTTGTTTAACCTCTTACCATGGTCTTGGCACCCCAATCCAGCCTGTCCAGGTCCCTCTGCAGGGTCTTCCAATACTCCAGGAGATCAACACTTCCACACAATTTGGTGTCATCTGTGAATTTACTAAGGACACACTTGGTCCCCTCATCCCAACCGTAAATAGAGATACTGAACAAGACTGGGCCCAGTGCTGATCCCTGGGGGACACCCCTAGTGATTCAGTGACAACTAGATGCAGCACTAGTTCATTACTGGTGCCTGGGCCTGGCTGTCCAGCATTCTTAACCCAGCAAAAGTTGCACCTGTCCAAGCCACGGACTGCCCTCATTTCCAAGAGAATGCCATGAGAGATGATATTGAAGGCCTTACTGAAGTTCAGGTAGAACATCCACAGCCCTTCTCTCATCCACTGAGACAGCCACCCAGTCAAAGAAGGCAATCAGGTTGACCAGGCAGGACCTGCCTTTCCTACATCCCTGCAGGGTGGGCCTGATCCCCTGGGTATCCTGTATGTGCTGTGTGATAGCACTCAAGATGATCTGCTCCACAACCTTGTCAGGCATCAAGGTCAGGCTGATCTTGCTGTCAGGCCTATAGTTCCCTGGATCTTCCTTCTGGCCATTCTTGTGGATGGGCATCACACTGGATAGCTTCCACTCCTCTGGTACTTCTCCAGTTAACCGGGATTGATGAGAAATGATGAAAAGCAGCGGAGTAGGCTCTTCCACCAGTCCCCTCATCACCCCAGGATGAAGCCTCTCTGTCCCTATAGACTTCTGAGCATCTAAGTGGGATTGCAGTCACTAATTAGTTCCTCATGGATTACAGGGGGTCTGTTCTCCTCCCTGTCCCTGCCTACCAGGTCAGTGGGGCAGTTGCTCTGAGCATAACTAGTTTTGCTGTTGAAGAATGAGGCAAAGAAGGCAACAAGTATTTCAGCCTTTCCCTTATCTTTGGTGACTGTATTTCCCTCTTTGTCCAACAAAGAATGGAGTTTTACTTGGCCTTCCTTTTTTTATTAATATATTTTTTAAAACTAATAATGTGTAACTGATAGAGACCAGATTAAGTTTCAGTGAAATTTTTGCCTTTCTAGTTTTATTTCTACATGACCTAACAACATCCTTATACACTTCCTGAATTACATGCCCCTTTTTCCAGAGGTGATATACCCTCTTCTTTCCCTGAGTTCCTGTGAAAGCTCACTGCTCAGCCAGGCCAGTCTTTTTTCCTGCTATCTGTTGGCACAAAAGAATAGCCTGCCCCTGAAACGTGAAGATGTCTTTTTTAAAATATCTCGCCTTCTTGGCCACTTTGTTTTTAGAGGCTGCTTCCCAAAGCTCTCTCTCAGCCAGTATCCTGAAAAAAGTCTGTACCTGGGAAGTTCAGGGTAGATCTTGTGTTGTTCTCCAGGAACCTCCTGGACTGACTCCTCTCTGCTGTGGTGAATTTCCAGCAGACTTTCGGATGGTTAAACAAGGGCTGACAATTATGAAACATCACCATCACATCACAGAAAAGTTCATCCACCTCCTCATCCTGGCTGGGTGGTCCAGAACAGACTCCCACCAGGATATCTGCCTTTTGGGCCTTGACCCGATTGTCACACACAGGCACTCAACCTTCTCATCACTATCCTTGAGCTCTGTACACTCAAAACTCTGCCTAATCTACAGAGCCACCCCACCACCTCTCCTTCCTTGCCTGTCCCTTCTGAAGGGCTTGTGGCCATCCAGTGCAGCACTCTGGTCATCCCACCACATTTCTGTCATTGCTTTCCTGCTGCACAGTGGCCTCCAGCTCCTCCTGTTTATTATCCATATTGTGTGCATGGGTGTCGTTTCACTTCAGCTGGGCTACTGATTTTACTCCTAACCCTGGCATCCTACCCTTAGGCTCATCTGGTCTTATTCCCATCCCCCTTTAAGCTGAATGCTTCCAGTAGAAACCTGCATGCTGTGGAGGTCCTTGCTGGTCAGTGGGCAACGATAAGTATCTACAGAGTTGTTGAGTGGCTGGGTGGTCCACAGCTCCCTACTGATTACAGGGTTCATCATGCTCCTAATGTGAAAGGAAAGCCTCCTTGAAAGTCAGTGTTTTCCGTGATCTTTTGCTGCTTATGGAGAGAAAGGGTACTTATCTATCCCTCTCGCTCTATCCCTTCCCTCTGCGGACATACTAACCACAGAACCAGTCTGCAAAATCTGTTAAGTGCCCTGCCTCTTCAGACAATCTTGTATCACTGCTACCAAGTCCCTACAGCTGCCTAGTAGTGGTGGAGTGATGACTTCCTTTTAATTTTTCTTCAGCTTTTTTAGGATAAAAGGAACTCTTCTGTATCCTTGCCTGATGATGGCTTCTTCCAGATGAAGAGGGTTGCATGGCTAGTAACTTATCTGTCTCTAGCTCCTTGAAGTGGAGCATTTTCATTTCAAGGAATTCTTAAGATATCCTAAAGCACTTGTAAACTAAATGTCATAGTGCTGAAAAAAGCGCATTATTTTTTTTTTCAGGGATACATTTTTGAAAATATTTTCAGTGTCTCACATGTTCTGTCTTTCTTAAATTGGGCATTTATTAGCTATAATTGTTTGTAATTCAATCATATTTAACAAAATATACTCCTGGAAACCTTTTAATCAACAGCCAACATGCCACTTTGGGCATGAAGGGTCAACATTTTTGCCTAATGTTCTTGCAGTCTTTATGATCTCTCTATCATCAGTCATACAGATCACTTTCTAGCACATTTTCCTCCCTTACTCTTATGTCATTTGGTTAGAGTGTTTAATGCCACAGGGGTGATCTTTCTAAGGAGCATTCCTTCTCTGTCCTCTTTAAATTCTAATGCACATCCACTAGATCCTGATCAAGTAAATAAGAACTACTGATTGTATGATCTTATACATTACCTTGTGTAAAAACCAAAAAGAGAAATCTCTATCTTTAGTTCTCCCTCTAACCCTACAGGTTTGAAGTATTTGTAGGTTTTTAAATGAGAAATGGAGTATTTCTGCACTACAGATATACTTCCAGTAGTTCACTGTTAATCTGACTTGCTGATACAGGTTCTTTATGACCAACTGTTGTTTTATCAGCATGGTTATCAAAATCAGCTTCACACAATACTTCTGACGCAGTAGAAGTTGGGGTGAGATTTGAGGATTTATTTCTTGGACATGCTGGGAGGAGCTTATTACACTTTTCAACATAACAGTTTTAAACTTAGGACACTTAATATTGAGAAATTGTATTCAGTGCATGATTTCCACATTGTTTTTGTAGGGAAAATACATATTATTTCAGCTTCTGTACAGTCCACAGTACTTCCCTTAGAACAAGACAAACCTGAAAAATGTAGATTCTGTTACAAGCACAATGTGAAAGTGTCCTTTTAGTACTTACCAGAGGTTCCTTAATGTCTTTCAGTGCTGAGCCTTTCCATGAGCTATCATGAAAATTACAAATGTTCCTCTTTTTCTGTAATTCTGAGGCAGTATCATTGCTGATGACACTTTCCCTTTGCTACCTGCTGTGGCAGGGGATGAAGTGACTCAGCTTTCTAAAAACTTAACAAGTTCTCCATCCTCTGGACTTGTTTCTCATCAGCAGGTAATGCAGCCAGGATTATTCCTCCCACCTATTTCTACCTCATCTGATATTAAAAACTCCATTAAAAAATCCATGTGGATTAATTTGGAAAATGTTAGGATAGTGCTCTCTTCCTATGAGTCCCATTCATAGTGTCTTATACATCATGTAAACCAATTAGAAACTATTTTTCCACTAGTTTTAAAAAAGCTTTTGGATCTCGATATATGTTATTTCTGATTACACTCTTCTATGCTAGAACTGCTTGAAAATACATCTGGTGTTAGATGTAAAATCTCCATTATATAAATATAATATTTTTTCTCTTAATGCTGCTTTTATCCTTTTACTTTCAATGGGTAAAGCAGGATTATGTAATAGAACTTTCTAAAACTGCATAGTTTATTCATTTGTTTCATTCTGGGTGTTGTATGGTAGCCTGTTGACTTTTCACAAGGCTCAACTGAGCAACTGAGCAACTGTCACACCATTTTTAACATACAGGAAGTCAAGGATGTCGTCTAATAGGCATTTTCCTTGTGATTTCTTTAAATACATCTTTAATCATTAAACAGATGACTGAAGACTTCAGAAAAGATATTCATTTTACACTAATACATACAATTTGGGCTCTACTTTTTTTCTTGCTTCCTATTTAGAAGGTAAAAACAAAAGCAAAGATGAAAGATTCATCTTGTCTTTCTAGCATCAGATTGCCATAAAGTGTAACTTAGCCCATCTTAGCAGTAATTTAGACACCATGTGAAGGCCTGGTTCCCATTTCACTCAGGTTTGAAAGCCATTATGGAGGAAAGAGGCACCTGGGTTGGCTTTATCAGTAAGGTGAACCATTCAGCAGCAGACTTCAGATTTATGAAAATGAAATCATGAAGCTTGGAGTGGGAGGTAAGTTAAAATAGTAGAAATTATAGAAATAGAACTGAGACTACTTGCACAAACATTTTATGTATTAGGGCCTTATAAAAAACCCAGAGGAGTATAGGAAAGCTGGTGAAGCCACAGAAATTCATAATAAACACCAAAATTCTCAAAACAGTACAGTGGATTTTGAAAAAGGAATTGAGAGGATTTCTAGTAGCACTTCTGTGGATAAACTTCCTGCAGTATTTGAAAATCTCAATCTAATTTTCTGAAGTTGGATAGACAATGACCAGAATAAGATATAAGAATAGTCTATATTTTCACATATGATGATAAATACTAGATGAAAACACCAAGATGGACTAAATCCATAATGAGGAATAAGACAACGACATTCAAAACAGAGAAAAGGGGACTTTATTATTTTTTATGCAGACAATGAGATATAGTTCAGCCATAAAATATTATTACCTTCTCCATTGGAGCTTCAGCTATTTATCACAAGATTTTTAAAACTAGTTAGGATAAAATACTAGGAAATATAATGCTACAATCCCTCCTGCAGTAAGGAAGGAGTAAATAGTGATATATTTACTTTTTGTAGTAGCAAAACTTCATTCACCTAATGTCTGAGTGGGGTTTTTTTCTTATTTCTCTGATAATAAAAATAATAAATGAAGAAAGTAATTGTAATGAGTTGATCCTGGCTAGACACCAGACACCCACCAAAGCTGCTCTATCCCTTCCCTCTGCAACTGGATGGCAAGAGAAAATATAATGAAGGATTCATGAGTTGAGACAAGGGCAGAGGAACATCACTCACCAAACACTCTCATGGGCAAAACAGGCTGGAATTAGAGATATAAGTTAAATTTATTACAAACAAAATCATGAGAAATAAAAGCAGACTTCAAAAACACCTTCCTCCTTACCTCTTGCCCAACTGTACCTCCTTTCCCAGTGGTGCAGGGAGACAAGGAATGGGGGTTATGGTCAGTTCATCAAAAGTTTTTCAGCCTGCTCAGAGAGAGGAGTCCTTCCCCTTCTCCAGTGTGGGTTCCCTCCCACAGGAGATATGTCTCCATTAATTTTCCACTGTGAGTGCCTCCCATGGGAAACAGTTATCCACAAAATGCTCCAACGTGGGTCACTCACGGGCTGCAGTCCTGTCAGGAAACCTGCTCCAGCATGGGCTCCTCTCTCTTCAGGTCTGCAGGTCCCTGACAGCAGCCTGCTCCAGCACAGCCCTCCTGTGCTGGGTTCACCACCTCCTCTCAGGCATTCACCTGCTCCAGCCTGGTGCACCTCCACAGGCTGCAGGTGGATCTCTGCATCCCCATGGACCCCCATGGGCTGCAGGGGCACCGCTGCCTCACCGTGGGCTGTCTGCACCACGGGCTGCAGGGGAATCTCAGCTCTGGCTCAGCCCTGCAGCATCTCGTGTCCCTCTTTCCCCACTGACCTTGGCATCTGCAGAGTTGTTTCTCTCACATATTCTCACCCACTCTTCTCTGGCCACAATTAAAACTGTCCAATAATTTTCTTCTTCTTAAATTTGTTATTACAGAATGTTATTACCACCATTTCTAATTCGCCCAGCCCTGGCCAGTAGCACATCCATCATGGAGCCAGCTGGCATTGGTTCTGCTAGACACAGAAGAAGCTTCTGGCTGCTTCTCACGGAAGTTATCCCTCCAATCACCCTGCTACAAAAACCTGGCCATGCAAACCTCATACAATAATTTGTTACTTTTTAAATACTGCTTTATTTGCAGTAATAATAGGCCTATATTAAACTTCCTTTCCGTTTTGGCTCAGATGGCCAACACATTTGTGCCCATTCCTCCCCAGTAAGCCATTAAAATCCATTAAAATGGATCTGATTGAAATGGAAGAAACTTTAAATATATCTTAGAGGGTTCATGTATTTGGAGTCAGAAGCACCAAGAGAAGAAACTGTATCTTGGTTCAAAATAAATATATGAGCAAAGCTGTAGCAATGTACGCTGGTCCCTAGGGTATAATTTCCTCTCCTCCTGTAAGTGGGGTTGTAAATTTATCAGAATATAACCGTACTTTCTTCTATGCTGTGTTTATGTTTCTATCATCTCTGGAAGCAACTGTATTAAGGCTTCATAGGTTTTTTTTCTCCACTGTGGGAGACTTTCTTTTTCCTACAGCTAAGCCTGGATATTTAAGTACAGGCAATAGCATAATGAGTCCAAGAAAACAACTACTGAATTTCAGAAACACACTTAAGTACTTTGCAGAGAAAATGTCTCTGCTGGGCTATGGTCTACTATTTCCAAAGTTCAAGGGGAGGAAAAATAACGAAGAATTGTACCTTTGATTATTGAAGAGCTGCACCAAGTTTAATCCTTAAAGCTTGAAAGAGCTTTCTGTAAATCAGCCAGTTTGTTGAAAAGCCCTACCATGAGTATTTACAGACAAATCACTATACAAAAATTACTGTGCCGCACTAAAATCCATAATGAAGTTATCACCCAAAAACCGTGGTTGTTCAGCCATGCTGATGATTATTTCTAGTGTGATCAGGTAGGGCTGGCCTGTGTAGAGCTTTATGCAGGCATTTGATTCAGGTATTGAACACCCAATCTACTGAAACTATTGAAGACAGATGGCCATTATGTGTTTTTTTTTTCTTTTTGGTGAGTATCTTATAAGGGCGATATTGTACTAGGTCTATTTTAATTTTTTACACTTATATTGATGTATTGGTCTGACGGGCAGTTTCAGCACTGCAAATGAGAATGCCTGCCAGTGTTTTCTCCAGTGTTATCTTTATTGCAGGTATGCAACTCAGCCATTAGTCAAAAGTATAAAGGAACTCATTCTGACAGTAATGTGTTTTGACTTTATAAAACTAAAACATCTGTAGGTTTTCAAAATCTTAGCTTCTGATATAGAAAAAATATCACTGTGTATATTTATCAATTTTTCAAAGACTTGTATGTTGACTAGATATTTCAGATTGATGTATATTATATAAAACCTTTGTTGTCTTTTTCTAACAAAGAAACAGAAAACCTAATTGAAGAAAAAAAGACATTTGTAGGTAGCCTACAAAGAAATTCCACTTGCAAGCAGAATTAATTGGCAAAATACTTCTTGATGTGCCAATATATTTAGATGCAGCAAAGTGCTCCATTCTTGTAGAGCTCTACCAGATTTTCAATGCTTTGCCTGTCTGCAAAAGGCACTTAGTGGCATGGTGGTTTTCATTTAGTCTGTATGTTTCAAAAATAAAATATCATGTAATTTCTGGAAATGAGAGAAAATTCTTCCAGGTCATGTATTTCATTTTAAGGACACAAAGTGAATTGTAGGCTGGAATTACATGCTATCCTATAGCAGGGATTGTTCAGCATTTCTCAGACTTCAGCCTGGGGAATCAAAAATTTTCAAAGCATTTTGTAAAAAAAAAAACAAAAAACAACAGAACCTTGGTTTACTAGAGAGATAAGCTGACACTTCTCTACCAATAGCTGCACATTCACATACATCATGGCAAATGCAGCAACTGCAGCAACTGCTTATTTAACATGCTGATAATCAGCAAGTGTGATTTTACCATCCTAACTTAAGGCAGTTGAGAAACCTATTCCATATAATTAGACAAAGACAAGTTTTGGCTTTACAGACAAAATCCCTTAATATCTCATTTTGGACATGACTGTCCAGGTTTCTCTCTCTCTCTTTTTTTTTTTTTTTGTTATTGGAAACTTAACTTTTGAAATATGCAGAGCAAAATTTCTATGCCACGAGGTAAACAACCTATATGCCAATTATTTCAAAATAGCCTAAAGCATGTAACTGTCCAGGCTTCTTTCTGACTTCTTCAATCAAAAATATTATCAATCCTACTCTAAGATGTCCAGCTGAGGAATGGGAATCTTGTTATTAAATGTACAGTCATTTTAGGTATCTAATTTAAAACTATATGGCTAGCTTTTTCAGCATAATTAGCATTTTCTATCATTTAACAGATTCAGAGGATTGGATCACTGACCTCACTTACAGCTGTGAATGCTCAGCACTTTGCAGATTATTCAATATGGTCTTAAAATGCCACCCATAAAATAGAAATGCACAATTAGTGTCTGCCTATGAAAACTTTGGTTTATAACTTGTCTGAAATAGCAAAAATGCCACAGCAGTGAGAGGACATCTTGGAAATATACTGACACAGCACTGCTTTCAGAACTAGGATGTCTTCAGTCTTCCACGAGCCCTTCCACAAGCTCTATTCAGTGGCACCCCCAAACTTTTACAACAGATGAAAGACTGATCTCATCAGCATCCTTTCTATTACTTGACAAATGGAGTAATATGCCCAAATCAAGCTTTTTCTTTATACTGAAGTAGAATGAGGTAAAATAGATATTTAATAACTATACTTGAATGACTGAAATTGAAAATACCCTTAATATTGATATTTCTTTACTTCTGCATGCTCATAATCCCACCATTTCTCAACATCTGATATGGTAAAAAGTTTCATTGCACATTTACTATTTTTTTGAAGGCTTCAAAGGCTTATATGATGACTAGATATGTTGCATAAATTTCTCTGCAGAAGCTAGAAAGTGCGTTTTCAGTGCAGACAATTCCACCTGCTATATTTCAAGGAGCTCGCTCAAAGTATTGGTGTTTTAGAGTTTTCTAAAATATTATTTTTTAATACAAGCAAAACATTTTTTCAAAACCACCCAAAACATTTTATCTAAACTTGCAAAAAAAGAAAATCATATTGAGGTGCTTAACAGCAAAGTAGAACTTTAGTCCCAACTTGGATTATATTATCAAGATGATTTTATATTAAGAAATATTAAATAACTCTAAAAATAGGAAAGCGTTAATATGAACTCGCTCGCTCTTTTATCTCATCACTGTGATGTGATTCTGCCCATGGATTCACTGAAAAAAAGCAGGAAGGAAGAGGCAGTTGGATAAATGGCATCCTATCATTCACCAGGCTGGGATTTCTTCAATATCATCTGATAAGATTTAAATCGAGCAGCCTCCACTGGCCACCAAATGGATACACTAGCCCATATGTTAAGCTCGGATTGCCTCTATGGGAGGCAAAGAGAATTCATCCCATATGCTCAATAAATTGAGGGCTTTAAAATATTCACCACTTTCACTGGACATTTAGTTTATTCGTTCAAGGATGACTGAGTTAAGTTCAGCATCAGTGTGAAAATTGTAAGTGGCATACTGTTTCTCTGAAACTGTGTATTTGAATCTGATTTTTCACCAAAAGGGCTGCTGCAAGGTAGTGACAATAGTTTGTGCTTTAGAGAAAACTAAAGTTTCTACAGTCAATATGCCAGGCCATATACACTTATGGAGCAAATGTTCGCAGTCAACACTTCAGGCAGTTTCTCTACAAACTAGAAATCAAATCAATTCATGCTCCTTTTGTGCACCAGAATGCATTTTTTTTTTTTTCAAAAGATTAAAAAATATTTCCTCATTCATCTTAGTCTATGTTGGATTTATCAGCACTCACATAGCAGTGATTTAAGCGGCATTATTATCTGACTTTTATTATTTGATGGTAAGTGAAACTGAGGAACAGGAAACAAGAAAAGAAATTCAAAAACTACACCAATGGTGTTTTTGAAATGAGTGGCAATTTATAGTTATCTAGTACTGAAGAGGTTAAAGAGACATTTTGTTTCAAAGCCAAGAAAAATTAAATAACAATTATCTGATTTAGTGTGGTTTGAGTGGGATTATCAGCCAAGACATAGTATTTCATTTAAAGGAAGTACCCTGGTGGCACATAACAACATCAACAATATCAATTATATAAATGTTAGTAACAGCAAAAACATTCAACTTCTTAAAAAAGGTCAACAGTAAATCTATCTAAAATATGTAAGGCTCATAAAAGTCATGGCTTTGCAACAGTGACTGAAACAGATGTTCACAAAGTCAGCATTTAAACATGAAGATGCCATAAAATAAATGAAGACAGGATTAATTTAACAAGTTATCTCAAGAGTAGAATAAGGAAAATGAATTAACAGTTACTCATGCAATTCAGTGGACACATTTTCCTGCATGGTAACTGAAAACAGAACTGAGAACGTTGTATTGAGTTTATTCACTAAATAAGTTTGCTGACAATGTATAGATCTGCATGTGCAGTAAGGTGGCAGAATCTGTTGTATTACATCAGGAAAGAGATCTGCCATAACAAAATTGCCTATCTTGTTCTTGTATAAGAATAGAAAGCAAACCTTATTCCCTCTGTAAAAGTTTCATATTGACTCAGCTGTTCCAAAAGCATAGGTATGAACCAGCATAGGTTTTAGAAAGACAGAAGTCAGGAGAATCAGATCACATTTTTGCAGAAGAGCCTGGAACATTTCAGTGTCTCCAGATTAAATCCATTTGGCTTCTATCCTGAGACCATCTAATTTTTTATAATCTAAATGGTAAGCAAAAACTACAGAGACAGTGTAATTTTTCATGCTGTCTTTGTCTTTTTATTCCCTGTTTACTTACATAATGTTTTTCCCTTCCTTACTATTCGTTCTGTCCTAGAAAGAAAGAATGAATGAAAGAAAGAAAGAAAGAAAGAAAGAAAAGAAAGATAGAAAGAAAGAAAGAAAGAAAGAAAGAAAGAAAGAGAAAGAAAGAAAGAAAGAAAGAAAGAAAGAAAGAAAAGGAAAGAAAGAAACCAAACCATGAGGAAGGGAGGAAAGGAAGTAATAATTCCTATTTATTTGAACTAAAAACTCAGCATTTGGAATACATTCTTTTGTCAACTGTTTCATCCTTTGTCATTCCTCTCTTGTATTGCTGCTTGAGAGGATAATATGCTATTTGACTTCAAAAAATCCAGGAACCAAGGACCAAGTTTTCAGTGAAGGTTTCTGTCTGTATATCAGTCATGAAAACTGCAATTGGTTAAGAAATGTTACAGTGTCCCACTAAACATTTGTTTTAATAAATTATTAGTGCATATATTTTATAATAAGCATTATACTAATAAATTATGTCTAATATTCACATAATAAACACTTTATATACACCACTGTCCCTTCTTGTTTATTTTGAGCACCACATTCTAAAATAAGGTTTCATTTTTCTGCGTAATTGACCCTTTTTCATCTAGTCTGACAGAACTATGGTTCTCCTCTTAACTTCAAACTCTCTGCTCTTTAATTTTCCTTCATGTGTCATTCTGAGGATTAACAAAGCAGTCTTTGTGAATTGCAAACAATGGAAGTACCACAGCTTGAAAACCATAGCACTCTAACCTGTAGTTACTAAATTACCATTTTTTTCACGGGGTAAGAACAAGAGCTTCAGCTTTCATTCATACATGCTTGATTTCTTTCCATAGGTAGAATGGTTATATAACCTGAGAAATTAACATGTCTAAGTACAAATTCTCACAAAGCAATTCACACATGACACAAAAGAAATATAAAGGTTCTCTGAGCAAGGTTCATCTAATCATGCTATGGATCTAAGACCTACAACCCTCTTTTTACTGAGGCACTATGTTTTGCTGGATTGCAGAATAATGACTTGACACATGGAGTTTCCTTAGTACTGTATTGGGCTGTTTATCATTTTCTGTCCAGTACATTGAAAATTGCCAATACTACGCTATTTCTTCATCCACTGATCTTTCTCCAGTTTTGGATAGTGTCTTCAGCATATTTTATCTAGGAAGACATTTCCAAAAGTAGTTCCTGAAATATCTATCAGAAAAGCTTAAAGTTATTTCCTCATTGAAAGATTCTATATACAAACCACACTTTTTGAGCTTTTTATAACATACTTTGGAAAGAGAGAATACACAAAATTAAGCAACAGTATGCTAAGAAATAGCACAGAAATATCTCACCTTAGGAGGCAATTAATTGTTTCAGTATTCAAAGCATACACTTAGTGCATATTTACTCAGTAACTGAACACAGTGGATGAAACCTTAATTTAGCATGAGCATTGGATTCTCTTCATAGTTAACTTCTCTTGTGAAGGGTGCAAACCTTCTCCTAAAAGATGTGCATCCTGTGCATACTGTTTGACCATGATATTAACTTAGTGCAGAGAAAAAAAATTTAAAATGTCACCAAGTGGAAAATGCAAGCCTACCTGAATAATAGTAATAGTAATAATGTAGCTATTTAATAGGTGACTGGTATATATGTTTCATAGTCTCTCTTCATTTTTTAAATACTTTCCATTTAATTAAATGAGACTAATTGTGGAGAGTAACTTCCACTAAAGCTATCATTCTAATAATATTGCAATTTTCATCAAGCGGTGTTTTTGTCTACCACGTTGGGGGTTTTTAACACATATGCATTTATCTTTTAAATAATTTAATTATGATGCACTTCATAACACAATAGTAACCAGAGACTTCTGCTGAAAACATATAATAGCTTTTAGCCTCAGAAATAAATGGCAGTCTTTGATGTCTTTAGCCATAGCGTAAACACTTAGTCAAAAGTGTTTTTCAATCTTGCTCCCATCAGAATTTTTATAGCTTTTGTTTTTCTTATTTAGACTTTGGAAAGTGAGAGTTACATATGTTTAGGATGATTGCCCAGATAATTTCTGGAATTTCTCAAGCTCTATAGGCAAGCATTAAACGATTTAGAGATATTGTTTATTTTCAGGTAATCCTGTAAGGAGCAAAGGGTTGTACTTGACTGTTTTTGGACACTGTCTCCCGTGTTACCCTTATCGTCAAAGTCCAGAAGTATGGATTGGATAAATGGATGGTGAGATGGATTGAAAACTGGATGAATGGAGGATTCCAGAGGGTCATCTTCAGTGGCACAGGGTCTAGCTGAAGACCTGTCTCAAGTATTTTGTCCCACTTGGATGAAGAGACAGATGCCTCCTCAGCAAGTCAGTGAGGTTGAGCAGAGCTGAGAGCAGTGGCCAATACCCTAGGGGGCCAAGCAGTCCTTCAAAAAAGCCTTGATTGAGTGGAGACATGGGCAGAGAGGAAGCTTCTGACATTTGACAAGAGAAAATGTAGGGTCCTGCACTGAGGAGGAATAACCCCAGACACCAACACAGGTTGGGATCTGATCTGCTGGAAAGCAATTCTGAGAAGGACCTGAGGTTCTTGGTGGACAATAAGCTGTCCATGAGCCAGCAGTGTGTCCTGGTGGCCAAGAAGGCCAATGGTGTCCTGGGGTGCATCAGCAAGAGCACTGCCAGCAGGACAAGAGAAGTGATCCTGTCTTTTATTCTACTCTGTCCTGCCCTGGTGAGGCCAGGTATGGATAACTGTGTCCAATTCTGGGCTCCCCAAGATAAGACATAGATCTCCTGGAGCAGCCCTACTTGAGGGCTATGAATTTGATTTGGGGATTGCAGCCTCAATTATGAGAAAAGGCTGAGACAGCTAGGAGGAATATCTTGTCAATGTATTTAAGTATCTGAAGGGAGGGTGTCAAGAGGCTCTGCATGAGTGGTGCTGAGCAATAGGGCAAGAGGAAATTGACACAAACTGATGCACAGGGAAATTCCACTTGAACACAAGGAAGAACTTTACTTTGTAGATGACTGTGCACTGGCACAGTTTGCCCAGAGAGGTTGTGGAGTCTCCCTCACTGGAGATCTACAAGAACTGCCTGGACACAATCCTGTGCCATGTACTCTGAGATGACCTTGCCTGAGCAGGGAGGTTGGACCTGATGACTCCACTAACAGTTCCTGCCAACTTCATCCATTCTGTGTTTCTTGATCTTTATGGGTCCCTTCCAAGTTAAGAAATTCTATGCTCCTTTGGTCTTTCACCTTTTAATCCATGCAGGGATACCAGCAAAGGAAGTGTATGAGGCTAATCAGTGCAAAACATTCTCTGCTATTCCTCTTGGCCTCCAGGAACATTGTTTGTAAGAGTCAAGGAGAGAGCTACAATTTTATCTCTGCTTCCTTTCCCTCCTTCCCAGAGCAATGAAGCAGTTATTCTAGCTCTCAAACTTTCATGTTTTTTTCCAAAAATATTATTTTTCATTTCTTTACAGTATCTGGTCTAGCCCAAAATCCAGTACTCCACTTGCTTCCCTACATATTTCCACTTGTAATAAAACCATCTGCAGCAAGGGTGACCTTATAGTAGAATTGAATTAAATTAAAAGGGCAGGTAAATCCTAAAATAGCTCTAACAACAGCCACTAACTCAACTATTTGGGGAGAACCCTCCACTATTTCAATGTCTGATTTCCAGTCATGCGTTACGGGACCCTGCCGTGCTATAACTGATTTGTGGTATTTGCCTGATCCTTTGGTGAAGACAGTGAGTGCATCTAAAGGCACATCATTAATCAATGGTTTGGGAATTAAATTGAAATTAGAGTGCAATAACTTACGTTTAGGGTAATGGATGGAAATTTGACCTGAATCATTTTCAAGTGCAGTTTGTAGGGGATCAGATTGTTGGAGTAGCCAATCAGAATTCATAATGGTTAGGGGCAGGAATATAGTAAAAATCTTTCCCTGAAAGCATTTAAGCAGGATCAGGCTGGAATGATGAGCTGAGTTATCATTTCTTGTTGGGTAACAATGGTTTTCCATGACTAATGGGAATAACCAAAAAATCCATTCTAAAATTAACAAAGGGTCAGGTAATTCGTAATCCCACTGGAAAATCAAAGCATAGGATTGGGGTCCCTTTCCCAAAACTGCCAACAGAAGAGGTAACACTGAATCTATTCTATCAGCCTGGTGATCTTGAATGGCTGTAGACCCTTTAGCCTCTTTGTTAGGCTTCTTTAGCCTCTGTCGTTAGCTACCTACGTGAATTTAGTGTTGAGTCTCTTCCTAATAAAGCAAACAAAGGGGCTAAATCTTCGTTGGTAATCCCTAGTAAGAGTCTGACCAAATTGACAGTACCCAGCAATTTCTGCAGGTTGTGGAGCATCTGTGGATTGTTTTTTAACTGCAGTGGTTTAGGTCTGAGAGAGAATTTTGAGGCCTAAATATCTCCATGGAGGTACTTCTTGAATCTTCTTCTCGGCAATGGTAAGACCGGCTGTTTGGATGGCTGTAGTGGTGGCTGTTTGGGCCTTATTTAGAAGCAGCTCATTTCCAGCTGCAAGGAGTATGTCATCCATGTAATGATAGATGGTTATCTGTGGATGTTTCTGTTTGATCAAACTTAATACTTAGGCCACGTACCATGACAGATGGTGGAACTGTTTTTCATTCCGCATGGTAGCACTGCCCAGTGGTACTGGCATAAGCAAGCCTGATGGTTGATGAATGGGATGGAAAAGGTGAATCGCGGAGTGTCATCAGGATTTAAAGGTATATTGAAAAAAACAGTCTTTCAGATTGATCACAGTCAATTCTCATTCTTTGGGAATCATCACAGGTGATGGAAGGCCTGGTTGTAGGGCACCCATGTCTTCTATGACCTCCTTGATCCTCCTTAGGTCATGAAGGAGTCACCACTTATTGTTCCCTTGCTTTAGGGTGACAAAGATGGGGGTGTTCCAAAGACTTGCAGTTGTCCTTTTTCTTGTTGTTTTTGTACTAAAGACCACCACAACAAGATTTTTATCGGGGAGGGGCCACTGATGTACCCATCAGTGTACATCAGTGGGTGGGGTGGTTTTGATCAGAAAGTGACTTTTCAGGAAGTTCCAGAAAAGACCCAATTAAGAACAGATACATCTCCATGGACCTACAGGGTTAAATGTTGGGAGATCCTGAGAAACCCCCTTTTTCTTGCAGCTAGTTGAACAGTAATATTGAGCCGGGCCATTCAGAATGGCTCAGGACAGCCTGGCCCTGCCGCTCCCTTCCCCATGGGTTGAGGGGGCAGCTGGCCAGAGGCCTGGTTGGATTCCATTGGCTCCCGGCAGGGGAGGGGAAGTTACCCCTCAGAGACCCAGAGCCAGCCAAGCCAGGAGCTGCTGCCAGTGGAGGAACCTGGCTGGCAGGCCTCTTTGCCCTGGGAGCAGCCCTGGGAGCATGGGCTGGACCCTACCCCATCATACCGAGGGGTAGGCAAAAAGCATTTATAAACATTTATGATTCCTGACTGCCCAGCTGCTAGGAGCTCTACTGGTCCTTGAAATGTGATACCATAAGCTGCAGCCAAGGGAGAGAGGACCTGGGCAAGATGAAGCTTTCAAAACTCCAACCCTTTCCCTGAGAGAAAGAGGAAGGAACATGTAGAGACAGCATGATATAGAGTCAGTGAAAGGACTGATAAAGATTATTGGAAGAAGGGATTGAGGAAGTGGACATTTCTAACTGGCTTCTCTGGATGTAAACCATGGCAACTGGACTAACATACCCCTTCAAATCATGGGAAAGATATGCATTTAGGGAGATGTTCAAAATTGTGTGTGGATTTTGAACAAAATTGTGTGTGAGGGACTAAGTGATACTGATCTTATGAAATGCTTGAACAGAGATAAAGTCCTTTATGCTAATGATGAAGTGAGAAGAAATCTCTATTCTCTGAAATGAAGAATCCTTCGTTCCTTTGAGTTTTGCATCTTTAAAAGGTGAGACCCTAAAATGCAAAATAGACCCATGACCCATAAGTAGCCTGTGAAACTGCTAATGGGACAGGTCACAGAAGCAGAGTTTTGTACTGGGCTGCTTTTTTTTTTTTTT